>MU158735.1:1132898-1149113 GCA_015888305.1 Antheraea pernyi | reverse complement strand
AGAGCACTGACCCCAACGTATACATATATTCTGATATGTGTATGGTGTTTGTTGTATTTAACGTACCGGAGCTAGTCGTATGAGCGTGCCCGTTGAAGTTATAAAAGTTATTGCTGTTTTATTTAACAAAGAACCCCGAGAGCACTGACCCCAACGTATACATATATTCTGATATGTGTATGGTGTTTGTTGTATTTAACGTACCGGAGCTAGTCGTAGGAGCGGTCGCGGTCCGGGGAGCGCGAGCGCGGGTGCAGGTGCAGCGGCGGCGGCGCCGGGTGCGTCGCGCTCGGGGAGCCCCCGCCGTAGTTGAGGAAGTCCCACACGAGGATCGTGTCGTCGTGCGACGACGAAACGATCTGGAACTCGTCGAACTGCAGCCTGAACACGCGGCCCGTGTGCTCCTGTAAACGATCAACACTTAGGAATGGATCATATGTCCACAATTAGGAATGGATTGTATGTCCACAATTAGGAATGGATTGTTGTATGTCCACAATTACGAATGGACTGTATGTCCACAATTAGGAATGGTTTGTATGTCCACAATTAGGAATGGGTTGTATGTCCACAATTAGGAATTGATTGTATGTCCACAATTACGAATGGACTGTATGTCCACAATTAGGAATGGATTGTATGTCCACAATTAGGAATGGATTGCATGTCCACAATTAGGGATTGATTGTATGTCCACAATTAGGAATGGTTTGTATGTCCATAATTAGGAATGGACTGTATGTCCACAACCCTTAGCAACCCTTTTTTTTTTTTTAACGTGGGGAAATCCCTTATGGATACGCCACCCTCCCGGGGGAGAGGGTGGGTTATGTCCGAGTCGCACGGACTAAAACCCCACGGTGTACCGACAGACCGTTTTGTGGGGGCGGCAAGGGATCGTTCAAGCTAATCAACCTTGTAGAGCCGCCCCCACGGTCCGCCCGGCGGAAGGTGACCGCCGGGCTCCTACCTATAGAGGGACAGAACCCTTAGCAACCCTTAGTAATATTAGAAATGCGAATGTAACTCTGCCTATCTGTTTGTCGTGCTTTCACGCCAAAACTACTGAACCGGTTTAAATGAAATTTAGTACACGGATAATCTAGAGCCTGTGAAACTATTTAATGCGAAAAAATGGTTGTAAGGGGGGTCGAACGGAGGCGACGAAAAATTGTATGAAAGTATCTTTATTTTTAGAGCTAAAAGCTTGGAACTTATTTTTCAGTCTGTTGATTCGATTGAAATAAAATTGATATACAAACTTTGTACATGTGTTACCCTCAAAATAACAATAGTAAATAGGGACGAAGTTTTGTATGGAAATACGTAAGGTTCCACTTTGATTGAAAAAATTCTTTCAATGTTAGATAATTCATTTATCGAGGAAATGTATAGGCTATATA
The DNA here is from genome assembly GCA_015888305.1 of Antheraea pernyi. Taxonomy (NCBI): domain Eukaryota; kingdom Metazoa; phylum Arthropoda; class Insecta; order Lepidoptera; family Saturniidae; genus Antheraea; species Antheraea pernyi. The sequence goes on along the minus strand of MU158735.1, from coordinate 1,147,710 downwards.
TTAAAATCAGGGAATAAAATATTAATAGCGTAGTATTTTAGCATGTTAGCGCATAAACTCGATTGCTTAGAAAGCGCTCATAGCTATGTGTACGTACTCTATATGCTCTAAGTCCTAAACTATTGGCGATTACGTTTTAATTTCTTTTTGTGAAGAATTAGTACATTTAAACCTTTAATTCAAGGTTAAAAATATTTAAAAAAAAAAGTGTCGAAGTCACTCAAATATCGATTTGAAATTTTAACTTCCGGTTGTAAAAAATCAAATTTAGAATTCGACAAAAACATTTAAAAAAATCAACTTTTTAACTATAAGAAACAATACTTTATAGGTTTTTTTTTTCACAAATTAATCGATACAGATAATAAACATCCAAAAATTCATGACTTCATTCTTAGTACATTTTTAAAAGCTCGCATAACTCAGCACCTCTACTAGAAGTATAACTGACCAGAGTATAAACAAATTTCACGACCCATTTTTTTTTTTGTTGTCCTCTCGACGTTTATTGCCCCATATAGCTCATTTATCGAGGAAGGTTATAGGCTATCTATAATCACGCTAAGACCAATAGGAGCGGAGCACCGATGAAGAATGTTTCAAAATCGGGGTATTTTTTTCACCATTGAGATCTTCCGCTGCGTGTTCGCGTTAGTCCAAAGTAACTATTCCACGCGAACGCAGTCACGGGCAGAGGCTAGTCAATATATATATTAATTATGGAACATATACAGTCCCTGGCCATATTATTAAACGCACCGTAAGATCTTATATAAAACGTTAATTATCAGGTGATACTGTACAGATGTATTGTTTTTAACCGACTTCAAAAAAAGGAGGAGGTTATCAATTCGACTGTATTTTTTTTTAAATGTTTGTTACCTCATAACTTTGGACTGGGTGAACCGATTTTGATTATTCTTTTTTTATTTGAAAGCTGGTACTTCCCGTGTGGTTATTTGGTACAGTTCCGACAACGGCATCCAGTGCAAAACCGTATAAGTTTTAAATTTGTATTAAGTATATACACGACAAATAGACGAATAACTCAATATCACGCTAACCGATTTCGATGATTCATTTTTTATTGGAAAGGATGTACTTCAAGGGTAGTTTTTATGATATATAATGTATATTTACTATATTATTAATAACGTAAGTATCTGTAAAACTAATAAAACATCGTCATTGTAGAAAAAATATGTATTTATTGACTCTCGAACAAAAATGATGAAAATGTGATAAAAAGTATTTTGTTGATCCACCTTTGGCTGCTATGAGAGCTTTAATTATGAGCGGCATGCTATCTATGCAAGACTGTAGTACTGTATTCTACATTTGAGGATGATGATTCCAGACATGAATAATCTTTTCTAAGAGCCGAGTTTTGTTTGTAATCACCACTTTCATCACTTCTCTTTTCATCATGTATAAATTCATTCAAATTTCAATTCAAATTCATCTCCTGAATAAAAGTTCATTAAATAAATACTAATCGACCTTTAAATATAACATCTTCCCTGATAAATGAGCTATATAACACTGAAAGAATTTTCCAAATCGGACCAGTAGTTCCTGAGATTACCCCTTACAACGTCACAAACTCTACCTCTTTATAATATTACTATAGATAATTAATATTGCTGCGTTTTAGCGCAAAATAACCATTCCACGCTTACGTATTACCGCCCAACGAAGTGGGCACGGGTCGGCTAGTATAATATATAATAATTATCAATGAATTAATTAAAATATGTTGCAGATTGACGTGTAATGTTAAGTGATCACCACCGTCCGTGGACAGTAACAACACCACAGGAGTCGCAAGTGCGTTGCCTCCCTTTGGGGGGGAAGGGTTAGGGGAGGGAGAGGGGAGTTGAGGGCAGGTGGGTTATCCGGCGCTCTGACTGACCGAACGGAACGCAACAATGCGTGCACTGTTACTTGACATCGGTGTTTCTGTGTGTCCGGTGGTACTACCCCGGGAGCGAGCCGACCCATTCATGCTGAAACCAGTAATAGTTTCAACGTGACTCTACCACCATGAGAATGCTGTAGTTGTAGTACTTTAGCAGTGATGCGTGTCCAAACAAACCGACAACAGACGGACATTTCTAAGAATGATTGAAATGTATTCTATTACTTATTCCTATACACCGGCAACAATTTTTTTCACACAAATAATATACAGACACGTTAGATTTATATTCATATTATATGTATAGACTAGAGACCACCGCGGACGTTGTTCCGTCGTGATAATGAAAAAACCTCGACATAGTATCATATATATTAATACGTGAAGCCTAAACTTTGTATCCCTTTTTAACGGAATTGGGCGAACGGATGAACGTGACATTTGGCATAGTTAAAGTTTATATGGAGTAAAAGTGCAGAAAGCTATTTATTCTATATAAAATGCATTAGAAGTACATTAAATTAATTAAAATATGCATTACTAACACTATTGCTTCAATTTTACACAACATATACACACATGTAAATAAAAAAGACATTTTGACAGATCTGTCAATAATAGACTTCAAAAAAGGTTGTGAAGGAGGTTGCTATGCTCGACTGTATGTATTATTTTACTCTTACGTTCCAATAACCCTTTTTCATTCTACATTCAACAATGATATTATAACATACAGCTATTATTATAATAACTGAGTAACCATGATAAAAACCTTTGATTATAGAAGTAAGTTGACAAAAGAACCCTAATAAAATTCAAACTTAAAAAAATCAATGAACTATGGTCGAATGTCGACCAATGGGCGCCCACTAGTATACCTAAATCTTCCTCATGTATCACTCTATACACTGGTGAAAACCGGATGACAATCTGTTCACTACTTTTTGAGTTTATCGCGAACAAACAGACAGACAGAAAGACGTGACAGGGGACGTTGTTTTATACAATGTAATGATGATTTAATGAAACGAGTTATACATCATTCCTCTATGGTCTATGGCCATTTTCATGCTCAACAAGATAAAACAGAGCCGGTATCTCACCACTAGGGTCCTAAGGCAGAGTTCTTGGTGCGGAGTGCGGACGTCCAACGCAGCGGGCAGGTCCCATACCTTAATCTTGCCATCGTAGGCTCCGCTGACTATTCTCTTATTGTCGAATCTGTAAATATTATTTATTATCTGCTACTTAATTTTTATTTTTAGGCAACCATCGGTTATAATATTACAAGTGTGGTAATTTCAATGTTCTAACGAGTTGGTGGCCGTCTTGTTAGAACTTTCCAGGTAGTTTTTGTGGCGAGTGAGAATACACGCTCCCGTGGTATTATTTCCCATCCAATTGTGCGTAATAACCGAACTATATTACATAAAATGCCACCAATATTACAAAATATATAGAGTCAAGTAACACAAGACTATGAGTAAAATATAAAATCCACTACATGACAGACTAGAATCACCAGCAAAACGAGACTTTTAAGATAATTGAATTTAAAAAAAAAAACTGTGTGCGTGTACTTATGTAGACGCGTTAAAAGTTATACTTCTTTAGCGTAACAAGATAAAAATCTTTTCAAAAATTTTATCTTTCGCCTTATTATACGTTTGTAGAAAGAACGACACTAATAATAGAATAAAGGTATTTAACACATTGAAAGTTTTAATAAAAAGAAACAAAATGTTGACTATAGCTAACTTCCGGGTGTCGGTTTTCCGTGACGGTGTGCGCGCGCATCTTTAAAATTTACTCTCATCATTTTTCCCTAACGCGCCAAAAGAAATATAACTAAAAAAAATTAGTATATATCATATACAGAGGGTAAGAAATAATTGAGAACAAAAGCATACTGTGCTTGCAAGATTACTTAGTAAATAATATTATCAGTACACTTCGTCTCTTGCTCATGCGCACCACACCGCTTGTCCCATTTTACACATCGCTGCTGAATGCGTTGTGTTTACAAAACGTAGGAGTCAAACGAACAGGTGTGTCACCTGTCATTTAGTGATCATCGCCGTCCTTAGACACTAGCAACACCAGGGGAGTCGTAAGTGCGTTTCCAGCCTGTGTATGAGGGGGGGAGGGGGGAAGGAGAGCGAGAAGGGAAGGGGAGGGATGTCTCCGGCGCTCTCGCTGACCGAACGAAACGCAACAATGCGTGCACTGTTACTTGAGGTGGGTGTTTCTGTGTGTCGGGTGGTAATACCCCGAGCAAAAGAAACACATTAATGCTGATACCAGTAATAGCTTCAGCGTGCCTCTACCACCTACAATCTGTTTTAAAACTTAAATAACTTTATATTCTTCTTGTTTTTTAGCAGACAGAAGGTTAATTTCAGCTGCATTACTACAATGTGACCACGCCATATTGATCACTAGCATCTCTACAACCGTTCTCGATACTCCCGATACGAGACTACAATCTTATGCATTCTAGACTCCTGGCTTTTTGTTAACGTCACTTATTATTCATTGACATAAATATAAAAGACCCGGTGAACTAAAGTGTTGATTTTTACTACGCACTCATAAATAATTAAAATGCCGCCATTATAAAAGTATGGCGTTGTCCCATGTAGACGTCGTCTTTAGTAGTAGATAAAGTAATTCACTATTGTATATAGTTATGAATATATGATTAGATGTGAACGGTCCGTCGATCCGCGCGAGACTGAACCCCACTTCGTCCTTTAATAGACTTGTTTCGTACGATGAGGGTAGCCACGTAATATTTATGTCAGTACGAATAGTATATGACGGTAGAACGGGTATTTGCGACAATATACACTATTACCGTTATTTTTGAGAATAGCTCGCGGGACCGTAGAGGGTTGGGGAATGTGGAAAAAAGGAGAGATGGGGAAATGAGGATGGGATATGGGGAAAATGAGGGTGGATGGGGGAAACCAGGAGAGATGGGGAAAATGAGGAGAGATGGGTGGTAGAGCCACGCTGAAACTATTATTGGTTTCAGCATGAATGGGTCGGCTCGCCCGGGGTAGTACCACCCTCTCATAGAAAACCGACGTGAAGTAACAGTGCTTGCATTGTTGCGTTTCGTTCGGTCAGTGAGAGCGCCGGAGACCCATCTCCCCTTCCCTCTCCTCTCCTCTCCTTTTCCCTCCCCTAACCCTTCCCTCCGAAATATGGCAACGCACTTACGACTCCTCTGGGGTTGTTAGTGTGCATGGATGGTGGTGATCACTTAACAGCAGGTGACCCACCTGTTCGTTTGCCACCAATGACATAAAAAAAAAAATAAAAAAATGGGTAAATTCAAGGAGATGGGGAGCTGAGGGGAGATGTGGACGATGAGGGGAAGTGAGGGTAAATGTATATTACCGTATGCAGCGTACGAGCTCCTCGTGTCCCTCGAGCACGCGGATGCAGGAGCCGCACTCGATGTCCCACAGCCGGATGGTGTTGTCGGAGGAGCCGGACACGACGAGCCGGTCGCGGTACTGGAGGCACGCGATCCCGCGCTTGTGCCCGTTCAACGTGCGCACGAACTCGCACGACGACGTGTTCCATACCTGTATACAACCAAAAAAATATACAAGTACGTACGTACGTAGCAATCATACATGAATCCTAACTTACAATATAAAGACGTATATGAGTTCGTTCGTTACGCTTGTACAGATAACCGGATAGCTAACGGGTTCCGTACAATCATATTACACTACATACCACTTGTAGGTGGTAGAGCCACGCTGAAGCTATTACTGGTTTCAGCATGAATGGGTCGGCTCGCTCAGGGTAGCGCCACCCTCTCACAGAAACACCGACGTAAAGTAACAGTGCTTGCATTGTTGCGTTTCGTTCGGTCAGTGAGAGCGCCGGAGGGCCACCTGCCCTCCCCTTCCACTTTCCCCTTCCCTTCCTCCCCCCTCCCCCCAAAACAGGCTGGCAACGCACTTGCGACTCCCATGGTGTTGCACCTGTTCGTTTGCCTCCTATGATATAAAAAAAAACATGATATTTTGACAAAACAAATGTCACGATAACGCACACATACGTAAAGTAATATCGTAACTAATAGTGTCTTATATAAAAAGTGGAAGTAAGATGACGTATTCTCAATATCGGTGGTAAAAAAAAATTAATTATATGTTGCTTAGACACGGACGGATTGCCCCGCCAATCACGTTTGCTAGCTAGCCAAGTTTTAACAAGGTGCCGTGGAAGTTCTTATGACATATCTTATATGTAAAGTGTATGAACAAATGTTTTAAAGTTAAGCTGTTCACCACCTACGAGTTGTGAGTACGAAATGCGATAAGGGCAGTGCTAAATTGTGGGCTACCAAAGAGCTGTAATAGGAAAATGCTGTTTCTTTTCAGAATATTGGAACGATATTAACAAACGCATTTATAATTTACTAATTGATATATACAGAGATCGGGTTTATTACCAAACATAACCATTATTCAGGTATTGAAATGGTGCCTGAAATTACTATACCGGCAAATCGGTGTGATTTGTAATTTGTGTGCCATACTGTCTCTTGACCTGTGCTTCATAGGGTCCACATTCGTTTGTATGGAGATTAAAGCGCTATGATTATCGGGAGAGTTAAATAAAAGAACATTGTTGTGTAGATTAATCGGTATTAATAGTTAGGAGGTAGTAGGTGGTAAAGGCACTCTGAAGCTATTACTGATTTCAGCATGAATGGTGGGGTGTAAGGGGTGTCAAATAACATCTAAGACTTGAGACACCCAAGCCAACCTCACCTGCACGTGGTGCACCCTGCTGAATAACGAACGAGGCAATGGCGAAAGCGGGGTGGTAGGGTTCTACAGCCCGACTGGGTCGCAACCACCATGTATATGGCGAAAAAGCCCGTCATAGTGATTCGCTTTTGCGGGTCGCGTTTCGGGATCAGCCTATGCATATCCAGCTTTTCGCAGGTCGGCATGACAGCGGCGACCGGCGATGGATAGTGTGTCACTCGGTGGTCGCCATTGTTTTTGGACTGTACTGTGCTTACCATCAGGTACAGTGCAGTCATTTTGCCGTGCTACTATAAAAAAAAACCCTCTCATAAAAAACCGACGTGAAGTAACAGTGCTTGCATTGTTGCGTTTCGTTCGGTCAGTGAGAGCGCCAGAGGCCCACCTCCCCTCCCCCCTTCCTTTACTCTCCCTCGCCCCCAAGACAGGTTGGCAACGCACTTGCGACTCCCCTGGTGTTGCAAGTGTCTATGAATGATGGTGATTACTTAACATCAGGTGACCCACTTGTCCGTTTCCCTCCTATGATATTTAAAACAAAAAAAAATAAAAAAATAATATAAAACTAAATCTATTCGTCTATGGACTGCAATTGGAAACATGGGAGCTGAGACGCCACCCCCTCGCCTTCCACACTATTTCAGTACCATAACGTATTACAAAGTTCAAAACCACACCGATGGATGTACTTTGGTACTTCGTTATAGAACTTAACAATATTAACTAATTCTTCTATGTTTTTTGTCAATGTATTGACTTTAATAGAGTTTCTTAGGTGTGTTTGAATGGATCCCAGAACGGTTTTCATTCAAATTGAACCCCTTGCTGTGTTCTGGATGCTAGGTTTTATGAAGTGAAACATCTTTAGGCGCATGAGGGTAAAATTTTTACAGATGTAACGTCACGCAGGTATGCAACGGAAGTGACGTCATTTGCAGTAAACGCAGATTCTTCATCAATTTTTTTTGTTCCTTTTTTTCTATTTTTCTAAAGTTTTAGATTTCTATAAATATAAACAAGACTTATAAATTAGTTCGCCAAAGAAGTTTCACTTCTGACTTGTGTACTTTGTGCAATATTTTTTTTTCTAGGACAAGACAATGAATGCGGGATTCTTTAGGGTATACAATGAATACCTTGATGGTCCGGTCCCCGCTGGCACTGACAATGTACTTCTCGTCGAAGTCCACAACGTTGACTGCGGCGCGGTGCCCGACGAGCACGCGTCTCAGCATTATCTCCGTAGTCGAGGTCATATCCCATACGGCTATCGACCGGTCCTGTTACAGATAGACAACACTTTTCAAATGAAACGTTTCCATAACCACAAATTTTTTAGTCCGTCTATCGCATGTCGCATTACAGCCGGCGCGCGGCCGCGGAGTTAGGGTAACAAAGGGTAGGGTACCAGGAGAGTCGGTGATAAAGTACCATTACCAGGTCCTATAGCGTCTCAGTGTCACCAGAACAGAGTTCAGCCAAGATACTGTGACAAATAGAAATGTTCTGACAACTATCAATGTTTTAAATAATTATTGTGCCCAGTTTTTGAGTCTATCATCTCAATGATTGTATCACTACGTTATTATAAAATAAAACCTTCTGCCATGTCTGTCTGTCTGTCTCGCGATAAACTCAAAAACTACGTAACGTATTTTCAGACAGTTGTCACCGGTAGATAAAATGATTCACGGGGAAGGTATATAACTTAACAGCTTCACCGGACTACTAAGGCGAGCGCTTAAGGTGCACAACACACCTCGGCTTGGGCTGTTGTCTGATACATGCAATTCGCGACCTATCTTTTTTTTTATCGTGGGGAAATCCCTTATGGATACACCACCCTCTCGGGGGAGAGGGTGGGTTATGTCCGACTCGCACGGACTAAAACCCCACGGTGTACGTCCGCCGCTATAGTTGAGGCGGCACGAGATCTCTATAGACTTCATCGTGCCGCCCCAGCGGTTGGCCCAGCAGCAAAAGCGCCGCCGCCGGGCCCCGTCTTGTTGGGAGACAACCGTGTACACACCGACCATCTCCTCCGTCCACCGGACCTGTGCAATGGGAAGATGGGCCCCCCGACCCATCTTCCCTGGTCCGGTAATTCTGAGCTAAGCTAACTATTCATACATATATGAGTTGTTGAAACATATATGTGTACCAAGCATACATACCTCAACAACTCTTATATATATTTCGTATCGGATAATAATACACAATGTTTTGCTTCACCGTCACCCAGTACCCACTCTTACCAATATAAATTAGTAACTGTATGCAAATTCCTAATAATTCGTTGGTACCAGCTCGGGTACGAACCTACGTACATTGAAATGATATTCCACCGTTCAAACCACCTAGACTACACCACAACTATTTCAATGAAAGAATGCAATAATGTTACAGTTTAATAGACAGCCGTGCTTCAGGTTCACAAGACTAACACCAGCTTTTTAGGTAATAGTGTTAGGTTTTATAAGAAAATACCAAAACACATTACCGATTTGCCGGATAGTGAGTTCAAGAACCATGTCAAACGGGTTTTAATATCTAAAGGCTATTATTATAGGGTGGATCAATATGTGAACGGTGGTGACGTCTGGAAATGACGATCCTCTCTGTGCATCCACTAATAACGAATGTAACTATTTATGTTTTGTAAAAATATATAACATGCAAAGATAAACCAGATCGAGTTTCTTGCCGGTTCTTCTCGATGAGTGAGTTGTTTATCCGAACCGGTAGCTTTGATGTTCATAAGCGCCTTCTCAGGGCCTAAATTGAATAAAGGATATTGTGATTTGAGCTAACCTTACTACAGGTGACCATCATCCCGTTGCAGAACCGGAGATGTAACACAGCCTCGCAGTGGTGTATGAGGGTGTTCAGCATTGCTCCGGTGTTCACGTCCCATACTCGAACCGTACTGTCCGAGGAGCCTGATATTATTGCCCGTTCATCGTACTGGAGGCAGAGTACCGAACCCGTGTGACCCTGCAGCTCCTGGAAAACCATAATCATGTGACAACTTCACAACATATACACGGCTGAATGTTTAGACAGTAGCAATATTTATGGGGGTTAGCCTGCACTCGATTCTCGTCCTAAATCAAATTAAAAAAATAGCGGCTTAATATTTGACCTAATTATCTAGAAAAATACAAAAATTATACGCAATCCTCTACGCGTCTATGTTAAATAGAATAGTGTAGAATATAGCATAGTGTCAATGACCGTAGGTAGTTTTCACTTTCACTTGAAAGTGAACGTGGAATCGTATGAACAAAACAAAAGGGTGTATTGTCCGTTTTATTGTCGAAGGTCACTTACTACGCCCCTTACAGATTTGGGCACCGGTCATTGCACCTAGGTTTATTACGATTGCGTTTATAAAGTGTTAGAACAAACTTTAACTAAGGTTCTCTTTGTTATTTATTAATATTTGTTTTGATATTATTATTTTATATGTTAATGAAGTGTTATATCCTGGAATACTGTGAGTGTTTAACCTTTATATATATATATAACCTTTAGATATAATACATCCTTGTTAAGAGATAAGTGTGAGCCAAAACCAAGGAAATAATAAGGTAATACTTTTGTTTTTTAAATCTGGAAACAGGTTACTTTGTATGAAGAAAAACGGGTGTTAACAGCAATGGCACACTTACCCTAACACACTGTAACGTCTTCCTGTCCCATATTTTTATCGTGTTATCTCTCAGACCTGACACTATTTTGTTATCGTCGTATTGCAAACAGTAGACACCTTTTGAGTTCTCCGATCTGCAGTTTATCCTCTGTAAAAGAAAAAAAAATACAACACAATTATAAAACTCTTCTTTTTTTTTATTGTAGCACGGCAAAATGACTGCACTATGCCTGATGGTAAGCACAGTACAATCCAAAAACAATAGCGACCACCGAGTGACACACTATCCATGGCTGGTCACCGCTGTCATACCGGCCTGCGAACAGCTGGATATGCACAGGCCGATCCCGAAACGCGCCCCGTAGAAGCGAATCACTATGACGGGCTTTTTCGCCATATACATGGTGGTTGCGAACCAGTCAGGCTGTAAAACCCTACCACCCCGCTATTTATTTATTTAAACTTTATTGTACCCCAATTACATATATATATACATTTCAAAAACATTTCACGTTTTATTAACGGTACAATGGGCGGCCTTATTGCTATTAGCAATTTCTTCCAGGCAACCTTTGGATGGATTTTTCAATGGAGTAGAATCAGGGTTATTCTGGGTGTACAGGAATAAATACTCGGTAATACCACCTAAGATAGTGGCACGTAACTGTAATATAATAATGTAATAACTATAAATAATATAAAATATAATAACTGTAATGTAACATAATATAATGTAATGCAATATATAATATATATATAGATGTATAGATTGATAAATATATACACATAAGCGAATTTTAAATAGATAAATAGTGTTTTTTGACAGAGTTTCTAAAAATGCCCATCGTCTGCGCCCATCATATAGAAATGGGTAGAACATTCCATATCGGCATTGCCTCGTTCGTAATTCAGCAGGGTGCACCACGTGCGGGTGAGGTTGGCTTGGGTGTCTCAAGTCTTATGATGTTATTCGACACCCCTTACACCCCACTTCTCTCTCTTTCACAGACACACAGTCCGCATCTTTTTTTTATATATTATAGGAGGCAAACGAACAGACGGGTCACCCGATGGTAAGTGATCACCGCCGTCCATAGACACTAGCAACACCAGGGGAGTCACAAGTGCGTTGCCGGCATTTTATAGAAGTATACGCTCGTTTCTTAAAAGTTTGCATTTCATAATTGTTTGTAAAATAACCACAGAAAAGTTGAGTAATCTTTTCAGTAAAGGTGGGCACATAAAGTATTACAACATGTCTGTTGTAATGTCAAATTACATTATTTCCTATGCAATGGACAACAAATAACTGATGACGTAATTTTTCTATTGTTGTTTATCCGTTCTCCATTATTATCGGTGTTATAGCAATGTGCGAGCGAGCAAGCATTATGTAATGTCCAATCAGTATGAAAGAGAGAGCGTTTCCATACACACTCAAAATCACGATACGATCAATAAATATTAATTTGATTATCATATTAAAATATAAGACATCAATCAAATTACCCACCAACAGAATAACTGATTACAGTTTAAAACAACAATTACTGTAACAACTGTGTAATTCGTTGTTGATTCATTGTTTACCAACACTTTATTGTATAGGTGTTGTTGTAACGTGCAAGCGAGTACCGAACCGAAACCGAAACAGGTAGTCCGGTGAAGCTGTTAAGACCTTGCTTGGTCAATAGCGTAGTCAGTTAGAAAAAAAAAAAAAAAGAAACCGAAACAGCTGACGCGTATGGTGTGTACAAACTACAACTATGCATGCGCGAACCGGTGTGAACTTATTGGCTGCCTTTAAACCAATAAGAGCGAAGAAAAGGGTTGTGACGAAAAAAAAATTACATTTAAATATTTATCACAGACTCATTGTTATGAAAAATCATTATCATGTAAGAGAACCACTGCAGAGACACAGTCCTCTATCCGAAGAAAGGTATGGACATAGTCACCTCACGACATCCCACAATGTATTGGTGATGTCAAACTCTGTGAAATTCACACAGGTTTATGTTTTCAGACAGACTGTATTACTACAAGAATATGTCATTGTTTATGTCATAGGAGTCAAACGGACAGTTGGGTCACCTCATGTTAAGTGTTCACCACATTCCATAGACACTTGCAACCCCAGAGGAGTCGCAAGTGCGTTGCCATCTTTCGGAGGGAAAGGGAGAGGAGAGGGGAGGGGAGATGGGTCTCCGGCGCTCTCACTGACCGAGCGAAACGCAACAATGCAAGCACTGTTACTTCACGTCGGTTTTCTATGAGAGGGTGGTACTACCCCGGGCGAGTCGACCCATTCATGCTGAAATCAATAATAGTTTCAGCGTGGCTCTACCACCATAAACGATTATACTTACTTGTAAATTATGTTTTCCCATTCTCCAATTGTCCTCAATTGACTGTATGTCCTTAATTATTTTCGGGTATAACTGTCTATAGAATGAGTGAGACGGATGCTGGCAACCTGGCTTCGGTTTGAAGAGGTACTGGATCCTGTTGAGGGGGAAAACAGTTGTTAATATGGCAACACAAACTATTAATATTCTTCAACTTCAACTTTTAAATAATGGCGTCTCGTAGATACGAATTCTGCCAGTGTCAAGTTAATCATGGGAGAGTCACTTTATAGGTAGTATTAAATATTAATTGTATAATTTTGCTCTTCCAGTTTAGGACAGTGTAATATATCCAAGGACAAATACTATAGATATCATGCTTAAATAAATAAATATAAATTTACATAATAATAAGTGTTAGTAATGTTTAAGTTTAATTTTGTTACTAGTTATAAAATTGGCCAGAGTATAGACAAACGGAGAATCTATACTAATATATAAAGCTGAAGAGTTTGTTTGTTTGTTTGGTTGTACGCTATGAACTCAGGAACTACCAGTCCGATTTGACAAAATCCTTCGGTTTTAAATAGCTCATTTATCGAGGAAGGCTATAAGCTATATATCATCACACTAAGACCAATAGAAGCAGAGCACCAATGAAAAATGTTTCAAAATCGGGCACTTTTTTCCTTTTGAGAGATTTTGTTAGTAGTAGTAATAAAATTCGTTCAATAGGACAGGCAAAGGAATGAATCGATACTGCCAATTCTAAAGTTGTCAATATAAGTATTTCTTATATAACCTTTAATCAATTTTATTCCATGTCCAAGTTACAATAAAGGCATAAGCGCCAAATCTTCTATACAATACGAGGTGTGTTCAAAAAATAAGGTGACTTTGTATTTTTCAGAAAAAATATTTATTTATTTATCAATATTTATGTTGTCCCCTTCAAAGTAATACCCCTCAGATACAATACACCTATGCCAACGGTTTTTCCAATCCTTAAAGTGATTTGCAACGATTGAAGAGATAAAGACTGCATCCCTGGAAGAGCTCAAGGCTATACCGAAAAGTGCTTATGAGAAGTACTTTAAGGATTGGAAAAACCGTTGGCATAGGTGTATTGTATCTGAGGGGTATTACTGGGAACAAGAAAAAGTCACATAGGGTCAAATCCGGTGAATACGGTGGCTGAGGCATGATTGTGGTGTTGTTTTTGGCCAAAAAATCTCTCTCTTTGTTTGGTCAAAATTTAGCAATTTCGGAACAAATTTCACTGACACACGTCTCATGCCCAAAACGTTAGAAAAACTTTCATGGCACGAGCCAAGCGATATACCAACATCCTCAGCAACTTCTCTGATAGTGATTCGACGATTTTACAAAACAATTTTCTTCACTGCTTGAACATTTTCATCAGTTGTTGACGTGCTTGGACGTCCAAAGCGAGGCTCGTCATTGGCATCTTCCCGGTCATCTTGGAAGAGTTTGTACCACTTGTAAACATTTTTTTAACTCAGAACAGTTTCACGGTATGCCACTGTCAACATTTCAAGTGTTTCGGAGCACTTTATTTTATTTTTTACACTAAATTTTATGCAAATCCTTTGATCCATATTTTTCGATAGCAAGAAATCGCCAAGTACGCAAAACACTTATAACTTTTACGCCTCTCACAACCAAACAAAAAATGCTATACACTTGAAACTTGGTACAGATGTTCGGAAAGAGTGTCCCAACATAACAAAACAAAAAAAAAATGATAATCGAAAGTACGTTGCCCGCGAAATTTGAAAAGTCACCTTTGTTTTTGAACACACCTCGTATGTCGTACATTATTTTATCCATCATTATTATCTTCTTGGTCTTCATAATCATAAAACAAAATTTTTCAAATAAAGATTTCGTTAGCGTTAGTATCATATACGTTGCCATGGTAATGTGGTAAGTTTCTATCGTAAACATTTTCGAAGTTTATTTTGTTTTCCTATGCAAAAAGTTTATACTACTTTTATTTCTAATTTTTTATTTGTTCTCTATTACGTATTATAAAAATAAAGTTTGAGTATGTACAATTAAAATAACAACTTTT
>MU158735.1:1103685-1132124 GCA_015888305.1 Antheraea pernyi | reverse complement strand
ATCTGTATGTAATATGAATTAAATCATCTTTTTGGTCAATTTGGCGGCTATATTGTTTTATTTACCGCGTTTGCTTCTACATAACTCAGTGATTATAGCAACGTATAAGAATAACTTAAGTATATCGACAATACGGGCATATTATATCTATATAATAAAATATTTAAGATATATTGTTCGATAATGTATAGCTTATAATTTGCATTACTTTCTTATATAGTGTTAGTGAGCACTGAGTTTGGTATATAGTAGGTTGCAGATGATAAATCCCATCCCATTCGATATACTATTTGTATTCGTATATCTAATTTACACGTTACATGTTACAGTTGGCGTGCGTGTCGTAGTTACAAATGTTTTTGAAAAAGCTTTTTTGTAATGTACACACCCACTTACAATTTTACATTTCTTTAATACACTTTTTTTAAAAGCGCATGCGGAGCCGCGGGTAATAGCTACTACACATATAAAAGCAAAGATTTAAAATCAGAACGACGGGGTATACTGTCAGGCAAAATATCATACAAGGAATATATTAGATTAGGACAATTGAAGAAGATGCGTTCTAGAATGCTTTCGTCTAGCGAACATATTGAGTTGTCCCTAATTCTTTTTGAAGTGAAAATTTCTATAGGGGCATTAACTGCTATTTTTTATATATTTAGGATCTCGGAAACGGTGGCAGCCATTTCCGTGAAACTTAGTATGTAGATGGTTTCGGGGACGATAAATCTATCTAGCTAGCTAGATTTTATTCATAGCAAACTTTTTTTATCTGAGTTTTCAGGGAATGAAAAAATATAGCGAGAATATAAAGGTCAATTTCGCCGCCTCTGTCAAAACAAAAATAGCTCAAATGGAAATCGGCTGTTTCGATAATCCGTCTAACCCCCGTTCGAATCATCGTGAGACCAAAAGAGATATCTTTTTAATATTTTTTAAATTTTATATATAACATGCTAATTTTGTGATGCAAACCTAACAGTTTATTTTAATTTAAAAATGTTTTTTAAAGAACGGAGCTTGGTTCGGTCGTCCAAGTACGAGTAATTCATTGTTTAAGTTCATTTAATAAACTCACTATTTTTTTAAATTTTAAAATTTAAATAATGAAATTATATAGATTACAAAGAGAGAGGGAAAGGGAAAAAGTTACACGGAGGCGACATAACGCTTTATTCTTACGTGACGAAATTTGATTTTGGAATCGAATGAAAAGCCTAATGAACTTATTTCCTAACCTCACTCACAACTGCGCAGGATTTTTTTCTACACCTTGTAGAAATCAAAGGTTTTTTTCTACTTACTGTCAAAATGTGGCAGCAACCAATTTATTAAAATGGAAATGGAAAGGAAAATGTAGAGATATTTATTATGATTTGGGTAGTTCAAGACATTCTGAACATACAAGTACCAAGAAAACATAATTACATGGGGGGGGGGGAGGATCATCCTCCCTTTATACGGGATATTTGCTTTTTGTCAGTCATTCTAACATATAAGTACCAGGAGAACATAATTACATAAGGGTTGGTTTCATCATCCTCTTTATATGGAGTTATTTGCTACTGGAGATTTTGCCAAAAAGATTCTGAACCTACAATTTACCAAAAGAACATAATTACGTAAGGGGGGTTCGTCATTCTCTTTATACAGGGACTAGCTGACCCGTACCCACTTCGTTGGGCGGTAATAGGCATTATCAAGCTACAACTTTTCTCTAGAACTCAATCATATATCTCTCATCGTTAAGGCAGCATTCGTAAGAAACTTTCGACCATTTTTTCTCCGACTCCCCAGATATTACCCCCTACAACCTCACAAAATTTACCTCTTTATAATATTAGTATAGATAGAGTATGATATTCTGGTGCTAAAGACTTTGTCAAAGTCTGAACATTCAAGTACCAGGAGAACATAATTAGATAAAGGATGTTTCATCCTCTTTTTGCTTTTGGCCTTTACATCTTGAACATTCAAGTACCAGGACAACATAAACATATAAGGGGAGTGAATCTCACCATCCTCTGCGTTCGGCGAGCCCCCGCCACAGCGAATCCGTTCGGACTTTCCTCTCGATGAGCTTCTTCCAGAGCATCCCTTCCGATATCACCCGTAACCATTCGCGGCAGACGAGTTCAGCGGCGCATAGAGAGCTCGCGTCCAAATACGATAGTATGTTTTCGGCGACGTGGTCCAAACCTTTCTCTGTAATAATCAGAAGCACTCTTATCTTGTAACTTGAGGGGGTTTTGGTGGGATCTTGGTACGTCATGTAGTGGATTTTATATTTTATTCATAACTCTAGCGGTCCCGGAGGACGTTGTCCCGCATTGATAATAGAAAACCTTGACAAACTAGATACCTAAACCTTCCTCATGAATCACTGTACCACTGGTGAAAATCGCGTGAAAATCCATTCAGTAGTTTTTGAGTTTATCGCGAACACACAGACATACAGACACGGTAGAGGACTTTGTTTAATACTATGTAATGATTTTGTATTTTATTCATAATCTTGTGTTATTTGGATGTATATTTATACATAAGATAGTAAAACTAAAGTGTCTGTCTGTACCTTTTACATTTTTATTTTTAAAAAATGGTGTGTGTACTTATGTACACGCGTTAGAAGTTATACTTCTTTGCTGTAACAAGATAAAAATCTTTTCAAAAATTTTATCTTTCGCCTTATTCCACGTTTGTAGAAAAAACGACACTAACAATAGAAAAAAGGTATTTAATACATTGAAAGTTTTAATACAAAGGAACAAAATGTTGACTATAGCTAACTTCAGGGTGTCGGTTTTTCGTAACGATGTGCGCGCGCATCGTATAAATTTACTCTCATCATTTTCCCTAACGCGCCAACAGAAGTATAACTTCAAAAACGTTGCATGTGTAATAGGTAATAAAATACATTTCAATCATATTTAGAAATGTCTGTAGATGTACTGTGTTGAACTCTCCGGCGCTCTCACTGACCGAACGAAACACAACAATGCAAGCACTGTTATTTCAAGTCGGTTTTCTATGAGAGGGTGGTACTACCCCGGACGAGCCGACCCATTCATGCTGAAACCAGTAATAGCTTCAGCGTGGCTCTATCACCTAAAAAATATGCTTTCTCTAACGCAATAATCCCTCGCAAAGTCGAAATAAACACAGAATCATGTATCAGGATAACATAAAACGAATGCAAATGTATACGATCCGCCGTACATCAACACCTATAAGAGATAAAAGAAATCAAAATTCATCATTGATATTCAAGAGAATCGAAACTCTGAAAGTGTATCGAGGGTATTTGAATTTCAGACACGAATTAACCTCTCCAAGTCTCGTCGAGGTGTATACTGTCTGAATAAAATAAATATGTTAATTCGTTGGCTGTTGTTTATCTCCCCTCAGTAGTATAAACCTTTACTAGGTGACTGGTTACTCATTAGCAATATTTTAACATGGTACTTGATACTCGTCCTAAACCACTTTAAAAGATTATTTGAAAAGAATATTTGACCTAATTATCTAGAAAATACAAAAATTGTAGTCAATCCTATACCCGTCTATGTTAAGGCACAGTGTCAATGACCGTCGGGTGTAGTAAAAGTGAAATGAAAGTAAACCAACCAACTAACAAAGTACAATTTTTCGTTTTTCTTTTTCTCGAACTGTTTACGCTATTGACCTAGCAAGGTCTTAACAGCTTCACTGAACTACTAAGGCGAGCGCTTAAGGAACTTAACCGATTTTATTTGACAACTAGCTCAAGGGTGCACGGCACACTTCGGCTTGGGTTGTTGCCTGGCTTATGCGATTCGTGACCTATCTGAGCTAACCTAAGCATAGCATTCCATACTTATATGAGTTATTGAAAGATATATGTGTACCAAGCATACATTCATTATTAAATGTACATAATGTAGATGTAACATTAGTAAATGTACGCGAATTCCGAAAAACTCGTTGGTACATGCCGGGGTTCGAATCTGCGGACATCGAAATGATATTCCACCGGTCAGACCACAACAACTTTTAATATTAGTATAGATATATTAGACAAAATTTATTTGGATATAACAAACATTGCAATAGTATTCTATACTCACTGGGCAGCATACTGATGAAGTCTCGTTGTAGCATGGGCTTGAGGTATGCGTTGATGTGGCCGTGCTGATAATGACACATGCGCGCCAACAGTTGCTCCACAAACTCCACCTGGAATCACAGAAATAATTATTATAACAATGTTTACTTGTAGTATTCAATACCGTTACACCCGGTATGTGAACTCAATACATATGAATAAAGATTTCAGTGAAAGGAACATGCGAGTTCTAAAACATATTACCCGTCTCGAAATTGTCGAATCCTTCGAATAGTTACGTCACGCTTTTAGACTGTTCTATCTTCCGTTATTGAAAGGTTTATAGAATTGAGAAGCGTACCGAACGATTCGTGCCCCTCCGACTGTTTAAACGGAGCGTAATAGCAACCACGTCCATACAACCACAGATCACAACGTCGTGGTCGGGCGGTCAACTTCGCTGCAGGACACTCGCCGCGGCACTCTTCGGACGCGTATCAAGCCTAGATCCGTTCTCCCACACTGGAGCCTTCGAACATGTTGTTAGGCGATACAATAACAGCTAACTAACCACACACACTACATTGAACCCCGCATAACTGCATCTAGACACATTTATATTTTACAGGACCTTTTTTACTAGTTAGTCGTAGCCAAAATTCAGATTCGAAATCACGCATATAAAGGTGATTTCGATTCTTGATTGTTGCATTTCGGGCCACAATCAACGAATAATTTGGGCTGCTTTTGCACCCTTGAGCTTGTCGCTATACCGATGGGAACCTTAAGCGCTCGCCTATGGTGTACGGTGACGCCGAGAACTCTCTATTGAAGACATCGAACTAAGGAGAGAAACAAAGGGAAAAAAAATCAAACGGACTGTGACTACAGCATTATGAAGCGTGACTATACAGCGCACACTGTGTAATTTTGGTAGGTGGTAGAGCCACACTGAAGTTACTTCTGGTTTCGGCATGAATGGGTCGGCTCGCTCGGGGTGGTACCAACCTCTCGCAGAACACTGAAGTGAAATAATAGTGCTTGCATTATTGCGCTTCGTTTGGTCAGTGAGAACGCCGGAGGCACCCTTCCCCTCTCCCCTACCCCCCCCCCCCCCCCCAACGCGAGTCTCCTGGTGTTGCTAGTGTCTATGAACGGCAGTGATCACTTAACATCAGGTGACCCGCCTGTTCGTTTGCCTCCTATGATATATTAAAAAAAATGTTCATGACATTGACGGAATTGTGATTTACTAATATACGGCGCCATAAATTAAAGAAGAAGAAGTCTATAGTATAGTGTATGTACGAGTATAATTATTCTAGATACTTTATAGGTTTTAGCATTTAACCACAATATCATATGATGTTAAATGACCATATTTTTATAACATAGGATGCAAATGAACAGGAGAGTCACCCGATGTTAAGTGATCACGACCGTCCATAGATACTAGCAACACCAGGGGAGTCGTAAATGCATTGCCAGCCTGTGTCTGGGGGAAAAGGGGAGGGGAGAGGAGAGAGATGTTCCTCCAGCGCTCTCACCGCCCGAACGAAACGCAACAATGCAAGCACTGTTACTTCACGTCGGTTTTCTGTGAGCGGTTGGTACTACCCCGAGCGAGCCGACACATTCATGCTGAAACCAGTAGTAGCTTCAGGGTCGGCTCTTAAGTGCAGCTGCTGGGACACACTCATAGATGTTTGGCGTCAGATTTTCAACTCGAGTAGGGCAGCCAGCCAGGCGGACTTAGAAAAAGCCCTAACACCACGCCATCGTTTAAACTCTTACAATGTCTTTTGGAGCAAATGGCCTTGAATGTACCCATATAAGTGTAACGATATGTAAGGTTCTGGAAGAATATTACTTGGTCTGTTTCGTTCCATCTTGAGAAGTAGTTCAAGCATGCGTCCCTCTCGGCAGCGTACGCCGGGCTGCTCGGTAGCGGCCGCACGCCAGAGTCCAGGCTGGTTAACGATGTCACTTGCTGCTTTAAACAAAAAAAAAAATCAGACACGGTGCTTTTGCCACTCTGAATAAAGTCATAAATTTGGGCTCGCATATAATACAGTCAAGACTTTACTATAGAGTTATATTTTTTTTTATATCATAGGAGGGGAGGAGGGGGGGGGGGATCCCTCAGTAGAGTACCTAAGGCGTGAAAATATAACAAACAAACAAAGTGACATTAGCATTAATATGATTAGTTAGGGCAAACTGATACTTATGACTTCGTCTGTGTCATCTTAACAATATAATTTATGTACCTACCGAATAAAATACATAAGCGCCACACCGCCTGCCCCACTTCTCCACTACAAAACAACAGACAACACTGACACATAGAACTTATATAAATTGAGGTTTATATAACTCTATAATTATTAAAATAAACTATCGTGTAGTTTGTTCGTGATATGAGATTAACCGCAGACTATATTTATTTAGGTAAATTTAGCCATGTACGATGTGTTCACATTACGAGTTAGGAATTTAAAGAGGCACATCAGATTGCTTACCACCAGTCATGATTGAGCAACAGCTCGGTTTATAGAAAATAATCTTTGTTTTATTATGGATAGTGGCCATTCAAGTACCTGTTACGTAAGCAACGATGGTGGTGGAATTCCTTGATTTGCTTATTTTTTGATGATATAGGAGATAGAAGAATCTGGGTGGTGATTACGTCAGCATTATTTATTTATGTAATCAGAACAGATTTAATACGTAATACTCGAACGGTCCCAATACTCACTTAAAAGACAAGATTAATGTCATCCAGGAGTTATCAGTTAATGCTTCCGGAGTAACGAAGGTCCAACATTGTGTCGTGTACGGGACACTTAGATCTGACAGTTCGAGGTAATAAGGAGTGTATTGTAAGTTAGCCAAAGCAACATCACCTTTCCCATTCACCATTTCATCCAAAAGACCCGAGAATGAGCCATTTGATTGCTTCTGACCCCATTTGTGAAGGTCAACGTTCATCGGTTGGTATAATTTGGTTTTAAAGTTCATTTTGTTAGATAATGTCTTTAAGATCTGTCGATTGAATAATACATAGATGAGTATAATACCTATTAGTTTTGTAGTTTTTGCGTCAAAGAGTAACAAACAGACTCTCCAGATATTACCCCCTACAACCTCACACACTTTACCTCTTTATAATGTTAGTATAGATAATATAATTAGTTAATAGCTACTAATCACTTCGTACGCGTGGAATAGTTATTTTGGGCTAAGACGCAGGGGAAGCTCTCAAAAGGAAAAAAGTCTCGATTTTAAAACATTTTTCATTGTTGCTCCGCTCCTATTGGTCTTTGCGTGATGATATATAGCCTATGACACGAATTTACGAGATTACCCCTTACAACGTCACAAACTCACAAACTTTACCTCTTTATAATATTAGTATAGATATATTTTTACAGCGTATTAATTGTGGAAATACTTACTATATTTGTCGTACACAAAAATTTCAAAAAGTATTTAAGCCGTACTTTAAATAAAATTCAGAATATACCTGTCATTTTAAGGTAATATTATTGATCACTGTGCTATAAAACAGATCTTTAAAAATTACAAATGCTACCCCTGTCACTCTGAGTGGGCAAACGTACAGGGGGGCCACCTGATGGTAAGTGATCATCGCCGTCCATATACACTAGCAACATCAGGGAAGTCGCAAGTGCTTTGCCGGTATGTGTTTGAGGAGAGAGGGAAGGGGGAAGGGGCACTCCGCTGGTCTCACTGACCGGACGAAACGCAACAATGCCAGCACTGTTACTTCACGTCGGTGTGTCTATGGGTAGGGTGGTAGTAGCCCGGGAGAGTCGACCCATTCATGCTGAAACCAGTAATAGGTTATCGTGGACTCCTGTGCCAAAGTTGCTATCCAGTCGGGTTCTTTGGATCATTATAGAATTTATGCAAGGGATTTATGCTTATTATCTAAATTAAGATTGTTTGATGCAAGGCAAAAGAGTTGGGATTTGTCTCGGAAATTAAAGGGAAAGCATTATGGGTCTTTGCAAACTGATATCCCGCAAAAGCCATGGTTTTTTTAATTTAAAAATATTAGTAAAAATGTTGTCTCTATTATTTGCCGCTTGCGCCTTGGGCACGTCAGCACTCCAGTACATTTGAATAAAATAAGGATCAGGGATCACTCTATTTGTGAATGTGGCTTAGAGGACGGATCACATATTTTTTTTAATTGCCCTAGAAACAGAGTCTCTCTCTATGATGTTCTACCTCCTTCTATTCCCCGTCCTACTAACATTATGTGTCTCTTAACCCTTGTTACGGATAATCATTTAATTCTAGAATGCCTGTCGAAATTTATTAATACTAACAAAATTAAACTTTAGATTTTAGTGTGATGCTCCTGTGTACGTCTGTATTCTAGCAATATGTTGTATGTTTAGTTTACATGTGCTTTCTTTGTGGTATCTGTTTGTAGATAGCCCGGTCTGGATGTAAAGATAATCGTTTAATTGTCTGGCGCAACTTCCATTGTTTATGGCTCCATTCACTTGACATTGGCAAAATTGTGTGCGCACACATGTTGCCATTTTAAAAAGAAGAAGAAGAAGAAGTACTTCACGTCGGTTTTCTCTGAAAGGGTGGTACTAGCCCGGTCGAGCCGACCCATTCATGCTGAAACCAGTAATAGCTTCAGCTTGGCTCTACCACCTTCAAATAAACAGTGAATATCCGGATAAAAGGAATCGAACTAAGAATCCTAGAACCATCTACGAAATAAATTCCTCATTGAATGGTCATATTCCTATGGTGCTACATTAAGTAGTTTTGCCGTCATTATGCCTCAAAGTAACTATATTTTCATTATGAATATATAGAAAATTGATATCAGTATATTTGAGAATGACACCATAAAAAACAGTATGCCTGAATGTTTTATCATTGGCAGGGGTTTTGTGCTATCGAATTAACTATAACTGGCCATTGAGCAGTGTTAAATTTTATTTTATTTTATATTGGTTGACAGAGGTTGTGCTGTCTTGTAAATAAAAATAAAAAACCTAAATCAGACGGTAACGGCACTTAAGGTGTCCAATTATGAATCTAAATCATTCTTGAATCCATCTGAACACAGAAGAAACTTCATAAAAACCGGTCTAGCGGCTTAGAATGAGTTCAGACACATACATAAGAATTATATCTTCTGCGCGTGTGTATGTCACTGAACTCCTCCTAAACGGCTGGACCGATTTTGATGAAATTTTTTGGGCGTGTTCCAGTGAATCCGAGAATGGTTCAGATTCACAATTGGGCCCGGTAGGTGGCGCTGCGGTTGAATTTTAGTTTTTTTTTTTATTATCAAGGCAGGACAATGTCCGCCCGGTCTGTTAGTACCTATATAAAAATGTAACCTAGATAATTATTAATATCACATATCTATACTAATATTATAAAGCTGGAGGGTTTGTTTGTTTCATTGAACGCTCTAATCTCAGGTATTACTGGTCTGGTTTGAAAACTTCTTTCAGTGTTAGACAGCTCATTTATCGAGGAACGCTATATGCTATATATTATCACGCTAAGACCAATAGTATTGGAGCACCAATGAAGAATGTTTCAAAATCTTTTTTTTTTCCGTTTTGAAAGCTTGTCCTGCGTGTTAGTGTTAATTCAAAGTAACTATTCCACACAGCGTAATATATATATTTTTTTAATGCCATTTCCCGATAACTATGACAAAACTACATTAATTAACATGTCGAAGTCTTGCCCTCAATAAAGTTTTACACTATACAGTCAAGCTATATAGTATGTTATATATACATATACTAACTAACAACTGTTATACTAGACTTCTAAACCATATCATATGGGACCTTATAAAAATACAATTCACCAGTAATAAGTACATGTTGTGGGTCACACAAATAACTGTTACTGTACTGTGTGGGATACGCACCCACAGCACAGAAGAGCACACTCGCTTAAACCACAGCTCTATGCAGTAGAAAAATCTAAAAAGAAAACATTTAGTACTTGGCATTAAACCAAAATCAATACAAAGGAGAATGATCATTTTGAATAATATATGAATTTATTATTTATGTAAGCAGGTCAGTTATAAATTTAAAAATAAGAATCTTCAGATACTGTAAGTTTCGTATTCAAACTCATATGAGAACTTTTTCATCCTTACAACAATGTATTTTTTTTTTTAATCTTAGTCTTTGGCCACTGTGGAAAGTTCAACAGTTCTGCCAGTGTCATGGACATAAAGATTAACTTCTAGGATAATGGATCAACAAAAGACCTGAAGTCGATTTAGACCTGTGTATTATTTTTGTTGATTGAAATATTTTTTAATTTTTTTTATGTCATAGGTGGCAAACGGACACGTTGGTCACCTGATGTTAAGTGATCACCACCGTCCATGGGCACTAACAACACCAGAGGAGTCGCAAGTGCGTTGCCACCCTTTGTGGGGAAGGGTTAGGGGAGGGAGAGGGAGAGGAGAGAGGAGAGGGTTGGGGAGGTGGGCCTCCAGCGCTCTCACTGACCGAAGGAAACGCAACAATGTATGCACTGTTACTTCACGTCGGTTTTCTATAAGAGGGTATATAACTAGAGATCTTGTTATTAAGTTTCTTAACAATTTTATGCAGTACTAGAGGCTTGCCTCTGCTTCAGCTATACGCAGTACGTTTTTTAAACTATTTTTTAACAATCTCAACTGATGTTAAGGGCTCACATATAGCTGAGCACCTAAAAGTAGGGCCATGTTTAAATTTTTTTTTTGGTGTATAAAACTGCTTTTTTATTTTGAATGACTAGGCATTAAGCGTCGTAAAGTAGTATACTTAAAGCCTATCAACTTCTCAGAACATGCTCTTGCTATATAAAGGGCAATAAACACATAGAATTCAACAGGGGACAAAACACCCAGATCCTATAGCCTATAGCCAAACAGATGACAAAGGCTGCCGCTACCTGCACCCTGACTTTGCTTCATTATTCATTGCTTATCCGGTCAGTTACAAAACGCGATAGTTTCCTCATTACTACGAATTTCTATATGAACATTTTTAGGGTAGACACTCGAAGGATAGTTCTTTCAAATGAGCACCTCGTATATGTGAGTAAATTACAATATGGTATAAGATAGTAAACAAACTAAACATAGATCTAGCTCTCAATTGAAGCTGCTAGGACACAGCAACAAGTAGTTGCCAACAGATGCTCAATTAGAGAGTGGTTTTTTTTTTTCTTTTTTTTTTATTGTAGCACGGCACAATGACTGCACTGTGCCTGATGGTAAGTACAATGCAAAAAGCAATGGCGACCACCGAGTGACACACTATCCATCGCCAATCGCCGCTGTCATGCCGGCCGGCGAAAAGCTGGATATACACAGGCTGATCCACAGAGAGAGGCTAATATACAGAAGTGAATCACTATGACAGGCTTTTTCGCCATTTACATGGTGGTAAAACCCTACCACCCCGCTTTCACCATTGCCTTGTTCGTTATTCAGCAGGGTGCACCATGTGCAGGTGAGGTTGGCTTGGATGTTATTCTACACCCCTTGGTAACTAGCATGTAGATTTTCAGTAAGTCTTACCTTCATACATAAGTTGCTGGCATATGAAGCCAGAGTGGATCTGTTAAGCTGAACACTTTTTTTATTGTTATAAAAAAACCTGTGAGAACAGAAATATCTAACACATCATCTCTTATTTGATTACTTTCTATTCCATCATCTTTTTACCCTTTACCGAAGTAGGGTTGGCACAACCTGTTTTTTCTCTTCTATTCTCCCCTGTCACATCCTCTCTACTTTTTATATCTATCACCGTTCTATTGGTGAAGACATGACAAATGGAGCAACACTTCTCTCATACTAGCAAACCTCTTGAAAGACAAGATGTAATTTGAGAGTTTTTAGTGGGATCTTGGAATGCCATGTAGTGGTCTTTATATTTTATCCATAATCTTGTGTTATTTAGCTCTATATTGTGTAATGTTGGTGGCGTTTTACGTAATATAGTTTGGTTATTGTGTATAAGTGAAGTGGATTGGAAATAATACCAGGGAGCATGGATTCTGACTTGACACAAAAACTCCCTGGAAAGTTCTAACAAGATGGCCACCATCTTGTTAGTTCATTGTAATTATGTCAAGAAACTTGTAATATCGGTTACACACTTGACAATGGCAGTAATAGTCTACTAGAAGACTGCTTGACAAAAATAAAATAGAAGATGTGATTTTTTACTATACACTATTGAGACATTGAAACTTGGTCAACATTTGAATAAAATTCATTTAATTATAAATGGATATTACAAACCTACTTTCACTGAATAAATTAAAATGATATTCTTATATATGAAGTAAATAGAAAACAACTATATTTAAGAAATAATTAATATATTCTACATAGTTTTTATATATATACCCATACAACATAACTACCAGGATAACATAAAGAGAAAGGACTCAAATTTCAAGGCAACAAATTGATTCACAGACTATCTTCATATTTACTTGTAAATTACGTTAGTTTTTAGTCAAATAGTAGTGTCATCCTAGTGATTTCTAACACAAATACATGTTATATCATATAAACTTTCTGTATAGCGGTAGGTTATTGCGAAATTGGAAGGAAAGTGGCACAACATCCGAATGTCTCAAAATCACTAAAAACTCATTTTTTCTCTATGTTTTCTGTAGTGCATGTACTAAGGAGGCTTTATATAAAGGTTTTAAGGGTATGATATCGTCTATTCATAACCGAAATAGTTAATCCTGTCATAGTAACCATACATCGTGAAATAAATCTAGCACAAACAAAGTCCTTCTCAAGTATATAAACAATACTTTTCTACATAATACTACTATAGAAATCTCTAAATTAACATTGTTATTGAATATCACAAGGTTATAAGGAATTCGTAGAAGGAAAATTTCGAATTTTTTGGAAGATCCGCATTGCAGAAGCAAAAAAGAAGTATAAAGGCCGGACATTCTCAACTAAGTTCATTGTTACCAACACAATTCAACTGTGTCCGAGAGTACAGATTTAATCGAGGAAGGAAATAACTGTAATTATGCAAAATTTGATGTTAGATAGTGAATAAAAACAGTAATTCAATAGAAATGAACAAGGAAAGATGGCGGAATAACCGTGACAGTAGCTACGAGTTATGCCCCAGTTAAAATTTTCTTGCCGTACCTGAGGAGGCATAATATCTTCTATTGTCCATTCAGTCTCCATTTCTGCTATTTCACAAGTAACATCAATAATTGTCTTTATCACCACTAAATAAATGTAATCACAATCACTAAATACTCATCGTTCGCATGACGTCAAGCACTAACTAAACTTTTTTGTTACAAGGTTTGTGTATTGACACTAGAAATTATATTATTCAGCCTACGAGCCAATATATGACTTTATATTATTTAAATGCAAAAATAAACTTTCTTTTTTAAATATTAATATTATAATTGTATAACATTTTTTTAAAGATTTTTATCATATTTTCTTTGCAAATTCCCTGTTTCATTATTTGAATGTTGCCAACAACTTATTCCAATAAAGTTAAAGGTAACCACTATTAATGACATAAACTAATTTTATTCTTAGATCAGAAACATTACACTGTTAAAAATATTACTTTTTAATGCCTCAGTTTATTCAGTCACTGCCAATGTGGTCACACTGTTTTAAATAATTCTGTCATAGCATCGAAGATAATGGAACAACCATTATTACTGTATAAATAGCCGAAATAGTTAAAACTTCAACATTGTGACTCTTACATGTACATAACTGTGTAAGTGAGTTTTTGGCGGGATCTTAGTCTATCATGTAGTGGATTTTATTTTTTATTCATAATCTTGTGTTACTTGACTCTATATTGTGTAAAATTGGTGGTGTTTTATGTAATATAGTTTGTTTATTGTGCATAAGTGAAGTGAATAGGAAATAATACCACGGACCATGAATTCTGAGATGCCACAAAAACTCCATGGAAAGTTCTAACAAGGGAGCCACCATCTTGTTAGAATATTGAATTAATTACTCGACAATGGAAATTAACAAACTCTCTGGAACATAAAACAAAACATTGACACTGGCAAATGCTTCTGCGAAGCCAAAACAAGAAGAAGAAGAACTGTGTAAGCACTTTCTAAATTGATTAGGTGTCAAAAATATGCTTTTGTAGGAGACTCGATCTCACTACTATAGGAGTCTTGACTGAGACGGACAGCGTAATGACAAAACTCGGATTGTGTAAAATAGACTGTTTATTCGTAATTCCATATATGGTCTTTATATAGAGACGCGATCGTTCATTTGTTTGAACGACATTCTATTTATAATATATACAAAAGTTTCAGCCAGTGAGTATGAGATACTCGATAGCTACACTTTCGTGCAATATATACCTTCTTCTACATTTGTTTGAGAATATAATTCTCAAAATTGCAACATGTTTTCATTAGTCTTTTCTGTCATGGTGCTTTATTACTTATTATGGAAACACATAAATATTATAACAGTCGTTTTCTTATAATATTGGCTAGTGAGCTAGAGTAATGTGCCAGTATATAAACACTTAAATCATGCTTAACTTCCGTATGAAAAATCACCAAGTATGAAATAGAAGAGTAGCAGACGTAGACAGAAAAGTGTATAGTTGTGGCACGAGTGCATCTTACTAAATCACACTACCCAATTGTTTGCTGACTGTCGTGGAAGTGGACGTACGAATATAGCATCTATTTCTTCTTCTTCTTCTTGTTTTGGCTTCGCAGAAGCATTTGCCAGTGTTTTGTTTTATGTTCCAGAGAGTTTGTTAATTTCCATTGTCGAGTAATTAATTCAATATTCTAACAACATGGTGGCTCCCTTGTTAGAACTTTCCATGGAGTTTTTGTGGCATCTCAGAATTCATGGTCCGTGGTATTATTTTCTATTCACTTCACTTATGCACAATAAACAAACTATATTACATAAAACACCACCAATTTTACACAATATAGAGTCAAGTAACACAAGATTATGAATAAAAAATAAAATCCACTACATGACAGACTAAGACCCCGCCAAAAAAGCCAGCATCTATTTGAATATAAATAAGCGAAACCCTTGTGTATCGCGATCGTTATTGAATAAAACCTTTTTTATATAAATCGATTGTTGACGTTCAGATCTCAGTTAATTAATAATATCGAGACTCCAACTTTTTGGTAGTCATGCACATGAACGTCAACAAAAAAGAACAAAGTGTCATTCATTCTTCTGTTTTCCATCGAACGATCGAGGCGATCATATTATAATGAGCAGCTTCATATTATAAAGCTCAGCGGCCAGCTGGAACAGAGAGAAGATCACGCGGTACGTGCATTGTATCTTTACTGTTGTTAGCTGGATCTGAACGAAAACTCTAAAGGTTCTCGAAGACCCTTCGGGGTCCCCCAGAGTAGCAGAAAGCCACTTCGGCGGTGCGCATGCTACACCTTGAAATTAATTGTCCCGCAAAATACAAGCAAATCTCAATTTAGGAGGAATATACTCAAGCTGGCAACCACTACTGTTAACAATTTTTGCTGATTGACAACTGGAAGTTTCAAAATCAAGGAAACGTCATTCTCTGTTGTGAAATGCCTATCGAGTTGATGTACTTCGAACTTTTGGAAGTACGTAAAATGATTCAATTTTATTGTAACTTAGAAATTATCAGATGAAATTGTGAATTGCTGCTTAAAACTAAAGTCGCAATATATATACAAATATTACGCTATTACTACGCAATTCTAATATGCGTCAAAGTTGAATTCATCGTGCTCGGGCGTTTAGTATATTGCCTTTCAAAATAGTTTCCTAATATTTATCGACACTCAGGTTAGTATTTACACAATTACTTAAAGCTATTTATATAAGCGCTATATGTTTCTATTGTTGGCTGTTTTTTTATTTTCTTTTCATTTACTTTATCTACGTTTTTAAATCTGTTACTTACCATTCATATAAGGTACGCCCATATTCATTGTTTACACCCCCTATTTGCTCTATCCTGATATTGTATCACTTTTGCCACTATTCATATATGATTTAGGCATTCGTCATATGTTACATATAGTGTTTTATTCTATTTGTCCACAGAAAATAATTCATGTTCATATAATAATGTAAACTAGTGTGCGCCCAGAAGTCGCCATTCGACCATAGTTCATTGATTTATTAAAGTTTGAATTTTATTAGGGTTCTTTTGTCAAAGGGTATTATGTTATAATATCATTGTAGATTGTTGAATGAAAAAGGGTAATTGGAACGTAAAAGTAAAATAATACATACAGTCGAGCATAGCAACCTCCTTCACAACCTTTTTTTAAGTCCTTTATTGACAGATGTCAAAATGTCTTTTTTATTTACATGTGTGTATATGTTGTGTAAAATTGAAGCAGTAGTGTTAGTAATGCATATTTTAATTAATTTAATGTACTTCTAATGCATTTTATATAAAATAAATAACTTTCTGCACTTCTCCTCCATATAAACTTTAACTATGCCAAATTTCACGTTCATCCATTCGCCCAATTCCGTTACAAAGGGATACAAAATTTAGGCTTCACGTATTAATATCTATGATTTGATGCTGTAGTAAAAAGTATTAGAAGCAATCAAATATGTATTATTACTTAAATTAAATCAAACCATCATTTTAACAGACTTTTTAAGTTGCTTGCAGGCTATTCAGGATAGCCAGATATATTCTAAAGTAAAGTCCCCGGTTATCATAACAATTAAATGATATCTGTATCAATGCCATTGTTTAGGAATTCATGTAGCTCTGGAATGGATACCAGGGCATAGTGGAATCCAGGGTAATGAAACTGCTGATCTTCTTAATAAGGAAGCTATCTGGAGTGGATATTTTGATCACTACAAAACCTATGTTCAGGATATATGCTTTGTAGCCAAAACTGATCTGTTCTCATCATGGATCTCAAACTGGAATGTATCCAAATTAATTAAAGACGAATCATATGCTTCCCTTCAAAATAATATCCCGAGTAAGCCATGGTTCGATAAGTATCGTAACTGTTGTAAACTTGCTGCATCTACTATCTGTAGACTGAGGATAGGTCACATGTGTTCTCCAGTCCACCTTGCAAAGCTTAGAATCAGGGACAACTCGATATGTGAATGTGGGTTAGATGAAGGCACACTAGAACACATCTTTTTCAATTGTCCTAATCTAGTATATTCTTTGTATGATATTTTGCCTGACAGTATACCTCCTTCTTCTGATTTTAAATCTTTGCTTTTATAAGTGTTTTCTCCCGTTGTCTATACTTTGGCCAATTTTATAATTAGTAACAAAATTAAACTTAAACATTACTAAAATTAATTATTATGTAAATTTATATTTATTTATTTAAGCATGATTATATATATTGTATTTGTCCTTGGATATATTACACTGTCCTAATCTGGAAGAGCAAAATTATACAATTAATATTTAATACTACCTATAAAGTGGCTCTCCCATGACTAACATGATACTGGCAGAATTTGTATCTACGAGATGCCAATATAAAAATGTTGAAGTTGAAGTTGAACCTAACCATTTTTTTTTTAATTTTATTCATTGTAGCTCTGCAAAATTACTTCACTATGCCAGATGGTAAGCACAGTACAAACCAAAAACAATGACGGCCACCGAGAGACACAATATCCATCACTGGTCACCCCTGTCATGCCAGCCTGCATAAAAAAAGAAATGCCTCAAACATTGTTGTCTCGTAGACCACTTGCCATGTTTTTGGTTGTGTGTAGGCATAATAACACACAATAGTCGAGCAAAGGTAAGTACTAACCTACGACAAAGTGAAATGAGACGAATACAGAGATAAATATTATTTACAATTGGGGAAATCATTCATTTCAAAAATAGTATTTAATCAAGACTAGAAAGGGAATACAAGAGTGTATTATCTTGTTCCAGACTGTGAGACATGCTGTCTGGTGATACACTGGAGAATAGATTGGGACCACCAGGAGTCAACTCTCGATCACTCAGTTCCACGCATTCCGCAGCTGATCTTGAGGTATTTAATATACTGTAATAATTTTTTTTAATAACAAATAGCATAGAAGTTCCCATCTACCATAAGTGTATTCACTACCATCAACGGATAATGCTACTGATTTATATATCTATATAACTCAGAATAATCACTTTTATCTATACATAAAACTCAGAATAATCACTTTTATCTATACATAAAACTCAGAATAATCACTTTTATCTATACATAAAACTCAGAATAATCACTTTTATCTATACATAAAACTCAGAATAATCACTATTATCTATACATATAATATGAATGTAAATCTAACTGTATGCATATGATTTTTGTGAAAAAAATTGTTGTAGGTGTCTAGGAATAAGTAATAAAATACATTTTAATCATTTTTAGAAATGTCTGTCTGTTTGTATGAACACGCATCACTGCTAAAGTACAGGTTTCACAATAAAGCATATCTTCTGGAGTAACTTAGTCTTTGTTTTATTAAAATCGGTCCACTCTATCAAAAATTATTGTAATTTGAATGACAGCTCAAGGTAAGTATGAGAGAAGAGTAGCAATCTATACTCTAATATTATAAAGCGTATTTGTTTGGTTGAACGCGCTAATCTCAGGAAGTATTATTGGTCTGATTAGCTGTGTTTCTAACAAACTAAACAAAATAAGGGCACACATTTCAAGTGAGCTCTTATTTACCGAGACGTATTTTTCGTGCCGACCCGTTATCTAGTTATTGTTGATCGAAGACTTTATGTAGTGTAAAATTTTTTTTCCAGGTGTTAAGGGAGATAGAACATGTGTATTTCTCGCCGCCGAATGAGTTCGATGCCGGTCGTTACGTCTTGGAACATGCTCCCGAACCGGCGACCTGCGAGGCTATCGAGCAAATGTTCACCAAACTTAAAAGACAGCAACAGGTCAATATTTTATCATTATGTTTATAGCAATTTTTTTTAGTATCTGTTGCCTTCTGTTTTGGTATCCTGCAAAAGATTTTACCATCGCATAAAAGCTACGTGTTTTATCTGGATTAATTGTGGACTGTCTTTTGATTATTTCTAGATTTTTTTTATTGTAGCACGGCAAAATGCCTGCACTATGCCTGATGGTAAGCACAGTACAATCCAAAAACGATGGCGACCACCGAGTGACATACTATCCATCGCCGGTCGCCGCTGTCATGCCGACCTGTGAACAGCTGGATATGCACAGGCTGATCCCGAAACGCGATCCGCAAAAGCGAATCATTATGACGGGCTTTTTCGCCATATACATGGTGGTTGCGACACAGTCAAGTTGTGAAATCCTACAACCCGGCTTTCGCCATTGCCTCGTTCGTTACTCAGCAGGGTGCACCACGTGTAGGTGAGGTTGGCTTGGGTGTCTCGAGCCTTATGATGTTATTCGACAGTCCTTACACCTCTAATAATTGCCCAACCTATCTTCCAATAGCTTGTACTAACAATATAAAATTAATAAGTTAATTTCGTCGAATTTCGATTAGATCTTGTGTTAATTACACGTTATTGACACTTATATGGACATTGGGAAAAAAATTGAGGTAGTCATAACAACTGCCGACAGAAGTGAAAACTGAAAATGATGGAATAACTGTACTCTTTTGAATGTTTGAATTGATTATAGTGTAAATTATTAACCTTAGTGTGGTTTTCACATCTATCGGCACACGGAGCAATAATAATATGACGCAAACCGTGCAAGCGTATAACGGCCCGTCACGCTTACTAGCATGTCATCATGCGAAATTATAAGTTAATCTCCTGCCAAAAAATACGTGTTTTCACTTTTAAAAAATCCTAAAAAACATATTGTAATTAATGATGATAATAATGAATGAATAAAAAAACATTATACCAGGTGAAAGGTTAAACACTCGCAGTATTCTGCGATTTAATACTTCATGGTCACGTTTAACATATAAAATAATAGTATCAAAACAAATATTATATAAATATATAAATAGCAAAGAGAACCTAAGTTAAAGTTTGTTCTAAGACTTTCAAAAGTATACACATAAACGTAATAAACTTAGGTGCAATGACCGGTACCCAAAGATGTAAGGGGCGACTCGGAGTTAATAACCTTGGATAATAAACCTTTTTGGTTTTTTTATACCGTTCCTACTGACACTGTGCTTTAACATAGGAGAGTAGAGGATTGCGTATAATCTTTGTATTTTTCTAGATAATTAGGTCAAATATTACGCACCTATTTTTTAATTGAGTTAGAACGAGAATCGAGTGCAGACTATCCTCCATAAATATTGCTGCTGTCTTAACTTTCAGCCTGTATAATGTGGTTAGTTTTTTACGTTAATGTGTAATATATAATAAATAATGTGTATTCTCTTTTCGGCAAATGATCGTCTATAGTAAAGAAATATATTTATATATATTTAATAGTAGCCCGGCAAAATGACTGCACTGTGCCTGATGGTAAGCACAGTACAATCCAAAAACAATGGCGACCACCGAGTGATACATTATTCATCGCCGGTCGCCGCTGTTATGCCGGCCTTCAAAGAGCTGGATATGCACAGGCCGATCCCGTAACGCGTCCCGCAAAATGGTGGTTGCGACCTAGTCAGGCTGTAAAACCCTACCACCCCGCTTCCGCCATTGCCTCGTTCGTTATTCAGCAGGGTGCACCACGTGCGGGTGAGGTTGGCTTGGATGTCTCAAGTCTTAGATGTTATTTGACACATCTTACACCCTAAATTAATATTAAATAAATAAACTATAAAAGAGGAAATCATAAATAATTTATATGTTAAATATTTACAGGTGGTATCCAGTAAAGCCCTACATCTAATATCTCAACAGAGAGACAATTGCGATAGAGAATTCGCTGAAATACAAAGTATACGCGAACAACTCACTGAAACACTGCAGACTTGCCAACAGGCTCGCCAACATTTGCGTACTGCGTCCAATCATCTAACCCTATCGACATTTGTGATATTGGCCAATTTTCGCAAACGTCAAATAATACGCTCCGTACTCAAATCGTTAGAATTGTTGAGGAGTCTGCGTAGTGTCGAAAACGACGTCGCGGATTTGTTGCATAAAAGAGAATATTACAACGCAATAGAGTTGATTTTGAAAAGCAAGAAAGCCGCAGCGAATCACAAGGAGTATACATGTATAGGAGATTTAGGGACTAGGTTGCAAGATACTTTGGTTCTGACGGAGGAAAAATTGGACTCGGTGCTGTCAAGTTTGTGCGGAAATTTTGATGAGAAAACCTTTAGGAAACTGAGGAAGGCTTATGCGTTATTGGGAAAGACTCAGGCGGCGATGGAACAGCTCCATATGCATTATTCCTCCGCTGTCAATGAATCGTCAATAGATGCGGTCAAGAATCATGTCTCGGTAGCCTCAGCGGAGATGAAGTTTGTAGATATGTGCCAGTCGGTACAACCCAACAAAGCTCCGGTATGCTTACTTAACTTATGCGAGAATCTATTTCTGATCATGAGAAGCTACTATTTGCTTGTAGATTGGCATAGTAAACACGATGAGGAAGAAATATTACCAAGTACAAACAATGTCTTCGATATAGAGAAGAATGTCAGTAGGGAATATATTAGGCAGAAGTTAAAAGCCGGCTTAGTGAGGATTTGGCACGACGTCCAAGCGAAGGTCTCAACGTTTTTAAAATCTTCAGGCTTGGAGGAATACCCATTCGAGAAGTTCATTCAAATGTTAGGAATACTAAGGAAATTGACGCAGGTGGCTGAGGTGTTCTGTGGCGATAAATCGGATTTATTGCAAGATTTTATTAAAACTCATAGCGTATCGTATATAAAAAATTATCATAGGGGCAGAATGGATGAACTGAAGTTGTTCTTAGAGAACGAGGGTTGGGAACAGTGTCCGGTGAGACCGACGTTTAATTTGCTGAATCTGCAAGAATTTAAGCAGTTTAAAAAGCATTTGACAGCTTTGAAATCGGACGCATCGATAATTGCGTCAAAAGCCCAGTCAGATGGGACTTCGTCAGTCAATTCTCAAGATGATAGCATCTGTATATCCAAATACTTTAGTCCGAAGGCAAACACCCTGCTGAATAACGAACGAGGCAATGGCGAAAGCGGGGTGGTAGGGCTTTACAGCCTGACTGGGTCGCAACCACCGTGTATATGGCAAAAAGCCCGTCATAGTGATTAGCTTCTGCGGATAGCGTTTTGGGATCAGCCTGTGCATATCCACCTTTTCGCAGGCCAGCATGACAGCGGCGACCGGCGATGAATAATGTATCACTCGGTGGTCGCCATTGTTTTTGGATTGTACTGTGCTTACCATCAGGCACAGTGCAGTCATTTTGCCGGGCTACTATTCACAGGCCGATCCCGTAACGCGTCCCGCAAAATGGTGGTTGCGACCTAGTCAGGCTGTAAAACCCTACCACCCCGCTTCCGCCATTGCCTCGTTCGTTATTCAGCAGGGTGCACCACGTGCGGGTGAGGTTTGCTTGGATGTCTCAAGTCTTAGATGTTATTTGACACATCTTACACCCTAAATTAATATTAAATAAATAAACTATAAAAGAGGAAATCATAAATAATTTATATGTTAAATATTTACAGGTGGTATCCAGTAAAGCCCTACATCTAATATCTCAACAGAGAGACAATTGCGATAGAGAATTCGCTGAAATACAAAGTATACGCGAACAACTCACTGAAACACTGCAGACTTGCCAACAGGCTCGCCAACATTTGCGTACTGCGTCCAATCATCTAACCCTATCGACATTTGTGATATTGGCCAATTTTCGCAAACGTCAAATAATACGCTCCGTACTCAAATCGTTAGAATTGTTGAGGAGTCTGCGTAGTGTCGAAAACGACGTCGCGGATTTGTTGCATAAAAGAGAATATTACAACGCAATAGAGTTGATTTTGAAAAGCAAGAAAGCCGCAGCGAATCACAAGGAGTATACATGTATAGGAGATTTAGGGACTAGGTTGCAAGATACTTTGGTTCTGACGGAGGAAAAATTGGACTCGGTGCTGTCAAGTTTGTGCGGAAATTTTGATGAGAAAACCTTTAGGAAACTGAGGAAGGCTTATGCGTTATTGGGAAAGACTCAGGCGGCGATGGAACAGCTCCATATGCATTATTCCTCCGCTGTCAATGAATCGTCAATAGATGCGGTCAAGAATCATGTCTCGGTAGCCTCAGCGGAGATGAAGTTTGTAGATATGTGCCAGTCGGTACAACCCAACAAAGCTCCGGTATGCTTACTTAACTTATGCGAGAATCTATTTCTGATCATGAGAAGCTACTATTTGCTTGTAGATTGGCATAGTAAACACGATGAGGAAGAAATATTACCAAGTACAAACAATGTCTTCGATATAGAGAAGAATGTCAGTAGGGAATATATTAGGCAGAAGTTAAAAGCCGGCTTAGTGAGGATTTGGCACGACGTCCAAGCGAAGGTCTCAACGTTTTTAAAATCTTCAGGCTTGGAGGAATACCCATTCGAGAAGTTCATTCAAATGTTAGGAATACTAAGGAAATTGACGCAGGTGGCTGAGGTGTTCTGTGGCGATAAATCGGATTTATTGCAAGATTTTATTAAAACTCATAGCGTATCGTATATAAAAAATTATCATAGGGGCAGAATGGATGAACTGAAGTTGTTCTTAGAGAACGAGGGTTGGGAACAGTGTCCGGTGAGACCGACGTTTAATTTGCTGAATCTGCAAGAATTTAAGCAGTTTAAAAAGCATTTGACAGCTTTGAAATCGGACGCATCGATAATTGCGTCAAAAGCCCAGTCAGATGGGACTTCGTCAGTCAATTCTCAAGATGATAGCATCTGTATATCCAAATACTTTAGTCCGAAGGCAAATCATACACCGTTCGAAATCTTTAGGAGTGATAATGTTACTAATGACGATATATTTGGTTTGGAACCGGAAGTCGAGAGCGAAGAATCTGAGGATGAACCGGAAGAACTTAAAAGGTCTTTTGTAGATGAGACGGACCGTCACGATTATAATATGACACATGAGAAAGTCCGCGAAAGTCCATCAAAGGTTAAAGACAGTGTTATAGTTACGAACACGACGCTATCAGTCCTTCGTAACTGCGGCCAGTATCTCCAGATATGTAGATTCCTACCTCAGATATCTTTGGAAGTCGTTCTGCTGATGAACCAGCTCTTCGACTACTATTTCTACACGGTCCATCTGTTCTTCACGTCGGATTTAGATGTAGCTTCTTCCACGTTGTACAGTCAGAAATTGAACGCACTCTTGAAGAGAATCTCTAATAATATAGATACAGTGGGAGACGGTGATGGGAAATTGTTTCTATGTCCAGAATTACCTCAGCATTTGGATCTGGCTTCGGAAGCAAATCTTCACGGTTTAGCGGAGAGGATTGTGGGTGTCGAAAGCGTTGTTTTCTTGGCGAAGCAATTTGAAATTTTGCAACCGTATTTAGAGTCAATTGTGGCTCCTCACCAGCGATTGCTCTTGGAGCATTTTAGGGATAATACCTTAGCGGTTGTGACGGACTTAAGGCAACCGGTTTACATGTGTTCCGCTTCTAAGGCTGTTGAGGCAAGAACAGCTCTGATAGCGATGTCCCAAGTTAAATGGGACGTGAAGAGTGTGGCTGTTGAGCACAGCCAGTACGTGGATATGATTATACGGAAGATTCAGATGTTCGCATTACGCTTGGAGAACATATGCAATAGGGTTTCGTTGAATATGGTCGTGTTGAATTCGATATGGAGTATGGTGTCGAAGTTCGTCGTACACCTATTGGTGGAGGGCTTCTCGAATGCGAATAAATGTTCGAACGGCGGTAGGGGTCTCATGCAATTGGACTATACGCAGCTTTTGCAAAAACTGGAGAAGATATCCGGTTTGAAACCGATCCCGTATCAGGATTACGTGGATAGGTATGTGAAAGCGTACTATTTGCCACGGAAGGGTTTGGAGGAATTTGTGATGGAGCGACTCGAGTACTCCAATAAACATCTACTGGCTTTAGTTGCGTGCGCATGTGAGAATAAAAAAGATAGACAGGCGTTGATAGCTGTTATCGATGGACGGGATTCAACGTTGTAGAGTTAGGATCTATATCAGAAATATATAGTCTCCAAGGCTGTAGCAGTTGTCATCAAATAACTTGTAAACAAAGATAACTGCTTATCATAGTTGTTATCAACCATACTGATGGACCATCGCAGAAATTTTAATAAGAAAGTGAAGATATATCAATCTAAATAGAGATCTTATTTATACAGTGTTACCAGTCTATAATTTGTAAGACTCATTTTTTATTCCTGGTAAGACTATAAGTTAATTGCTCCGTGAAGAAATGCTTAGACTCTTTTGAATAGTGTGATGTTTGGACCATATATCAGGGAAAAGATCAGATAATCTGAAGAAGTGGATTTTAATAGGAAGGAAGGAAACGGCTGGAAGATAAGGATGACAGTAGTTGAAAATGACTTCGAATACTCATGCATTTGACCACGATTTCACCAGATTTCAAATGGCCATTTGGTCCAAGATAATAAACATGCTAAAGAGGGATTACCTCTTAAGTGCAGTTACGGGAACACACTGACAGGTGTATGACCATAGCTTTTGGACTTGAGGATGATAGCTAAATAGAGATGTAAAGGAACCATATAGGAATTTATTTCTGAAAGCTCCAGTTCATTGAAGGATCTCAAGGAAGTGGAACTGGCTATCAGGAAAACTCTTAATCAAGCCGGAGATTGAAGATGGCAACTCATTAAATATAATGTATGCAAAA
The DNA here is from genome assembly GCA_015888305.1 of Antheraea pernyi. NCBI lineage: Eukaryota > Metazoa > Arthropoda > Insecta > Lepidoptera > Saturniidae > Antheraea > Antheraea pernyi. Next base: position 1,106,135 of record MU158735.1, on the reverse strand, counting down.
TGAAAGCACTCAAATTACAGACCAGAAGAGAGAGAGAGACGAACGAATGAAGACAAACTTGTAATGTGCGAGTGAGAGGAAAACTAAAACTAACCATCAGGAGGGCTTTTTGTCGAACCGAAGATTGGAGATTTTTTTTATGTGATAACGGGCAAACGAACGGATGTGTCACCAGGGGTTAAGTGATCACCACCGTAGACACTAACAACACCAGGGGAGTTGAAAGTCCGTTGCCAGCCTGTGTTTGGGGGAAGGGGCGGAGGAGGTGAGGAGAGGGAAGCTCTCCAAGCACTGTTTGTTCACGTCGGTGTTTTTGTGTGTCGGGTGGTAGTACCCCGAGCGAGCAGACCCATTCATGCTAAAACCAGTAATGCCTTCAGCGTGGTTCTGCTTCCTTCTGAACCTTCTGATGGCAACTCATTAAACATGCAGTCACAATAAAAGCACTCAGTTTATGGACCAGACTAGAAAGAGACAAAAAATAGACAAACTTGTGATGTGCGAGTGAGAGGAAAACAGAAACTTTACTACATGCAGCAGCAAATTGTTAAAAGATCTGAATTATATACAAATAAATTATAATTGAAATACTATTTATGTGTTTATAATTTTAAATAAAAAGTGTATGTGTACTTATGTACACGCGTTAGAAGTTATACTTCTATAGCGTAACAAGATAAAAATCTTTTCAAAATTTTTATCTTTCGCCTTATTCTACGTTTGTAGAAAAAACGACACTAACAATAGAAAAAACGTATTTAATACATTGAAAGTTTTAATACAAAGAAACAAAATGTTGACTATAGCTAACTTCATGGTGTCGGTTTTTCGTGACGATGTGCGCGCGCATCGTAATAACTTCATGGTGTCGGTTTTTCGTGACGGTGTGCGCGCGCATCGTAATAACTTCAGGGTGTCGGGTTTTCGTGACGGTGTGCGCGCGCATCGTAATAACTTCCGGGTGTCGGTTTTTCGTGACGGTGTGCGCACGCATAGTTAAAATTTACTCTCATCATTTTTCCCTAACGCTCCAAAAGAAGTATAACTTCAAAAATGAGGTATACATTATTGGGGGTCTTAACATGGTATGGCTTTTAGGGCTAGCTACGAGCCTTGAGTTGAAAATCTGTCGCCAAGCAAATGTTGGTGTGATCTAGCAGTTGCATTTGAGAGCCAGTACCTCTAAGTTTTGCGTGTTTGCCATCTTAGAGCACATAATAATTTAACATCAGGTAATATTGTGCGCAAACAATATAAGCCTACTAGCCCCAGCCCGCGACTTCGTCCGCGTAGTAATAGTTATTACTCTGGGCTAACGCTGATACGCAGCAGAAGCTCTCAAAAAGAAAAAAACATCTCGATTTTGAAACATTTTTCATCTGTGCCTTAGCGTGATGATATATAGCCTATAACGATTTTCGATGAATGAGCTATATAACACTGAAAGAATTATTCAAATCGGACCAGTAGTTCCTGAGATTACCCCTTACAACGTCACAAACTCACAAACTTTACCTCTTTATCTACACTAATATTATAAAGAGGAAACGTATTTTTGTATGTTTGGAACGAATAAACTCAATAACTACTATACGGATTTGATAAATCGTTCATCATTAGAAAGCTACATTATCCCTGAGTAACATGGGTGATGTTTTTTACTAGAAAAAATAGGGATCCCTACTAAAATTTCAATAATGTACCAAAGGTATGAAAAATATTGCCATAAAATGACTTTCATCGCATGCGCTGCGGAAACTATGAATGATAGAACAAAAATATGTTCTACAATATTAAAGAACATATTAATATCTACAAAAAACCATATGTCCAACTATTGTGATTATGTCATTATAACTACATTTTTGAAAGAAATCTTAACAAAAACCAGACCATGCCTAAAAGACCATGTTATTCATGTTTTTATACACTCATCAAAAAAGTCTAAGCAACATGTACTAATTTAAATTTTAGGATGGTTCTTCACATTATAACGTTGTATTTTATTTTTTAAATAATATCTTTAGGGTTCTATGATGTAAAAATAACAGCTGTTGTCTTTATAAGTCTTTTAATAACAGAAATGAACAATATTACAATATACTGTAGAAACTAAGATACATAAGAAACTAAACTTTTTTCTTACAAAATGAAATTTCTAAAGAAAATGTATTTATTGTGAAAGAATAGAACAATTTAATACAAAGTATGGTCTTCTCTGCTATTCAGAACTTGTCGGCAACGATTATTCATTGAATTAATGAGACTGTTTATGTCATCTTGCGGTATTCGCTCCCAATGGAATTGTAGCAAATCCTTCAGCTGTTGGGTTGTTGTCGCTCCGTCCAAGTCCTTCAAAACACGTCTCTGGAGCAAGTCCCATGCGTGCTCGATGGGGTTGAGATCTGGCGATTGTGCAGGCCAGGGCAATACCCAGATGTTCTCCGTTG
>MU158735.1:1075896-1102519 GCA_015888305.1 Antheraea pernyi | reverse complement strand
TTTGCTCGTTTTATCGTAAGTATTAAATAATATTTTGAACATTCGTGACTTTATTACTAGGTGTCATTGTTGTAATAAGGTTGAACTTAATACTGTTTTAAAACTTTTTTGCTCCCATACTTAGTAAACAAATAGCTACACATATGTATATATTTACGCGGGCAGGATTTAGTTTCGATTTTGTACGTGGCCCTTTATCTAGTTATTGTTGATAGAAGCGTCTAAGTAATAAAAGTAAAGAACTGTGTAGTTGACAATATAATATGAAAAATAAAATGATGTATCACAAAATCTGTATTCATTAGCTTAGAATTATCGTATTACGAAAGTTGTTACGAATATTATAATAATAAATTGCTTTCAAAAATATCAATCGCAATAATAAAGCAAACAACGAATAAACTACTGTGCTATATGTTTCTGATTTTTTAAAAATCTATATTAGTATAAAATTGTTCATAATACATGTCAAATTCATCTGTAAAAAATTGTATGATTATTATTTTTATCCATTTTCAAAATGGCGCTAGCATAGGCAAAGATTATGGATTATCCGAAGTTATCTTGTAAATATAACCTCACATGGGAAGCACCAGCTTTCAAATAAAACTTCTTTTGGCTTATACTTCTTTTGGCGCGTTGGCGAATAATTATGAGAGTAAATTATACGATGCGCGCTCACACCGTCACGAAAAACCGACACCCTGAAGTTAGCTATAGTCAACATTTTGTTTCTTTGTATTAAAACTCTCATTGTATTAAATACCTTTTTTCTATTGTTAGTGTCGTTTTTTCTATAAACGTAGAATAAGGCGAAAGATAAGATTTTTAAAGTTACGCCATAGAAGTATAACTTCTAACGCGTGTACATAAGTACACAGACACTTTCTTGTTAATCCTTTTTCGTGAATATTAGTTGTTTTAAATGTACATATTCATCGCTGTTTAATTTTTTTTAAACATCGATGTTTTTGATGGGCATTGTCGCATCCCTAGAGGAAGTTTCAAAATAACATAAGTGGCTGAGAAGTTAAGGAGTAATATGTTAGCATTGTACGGGAATGTCATGACGAGACATGCAAGTCATGGTATTACAAAAATGTTAAGCACGAAGTTGGATGAATATAGGGGAAAAGGATGAAGAAGGTATGGATGGGTAGTGTGATGAATTTTATGTGTATAAAAGTGAATTAACAGTGAATCGGACGAATGAATGTACTTATTGGAATTAATTAAAGAAATACTAAAGGAGACAATTAACTTATTTAGTCCTTCTGTCCCTAATAGAAATAAATGCTGGATTCGTCTTTGCCTGGCAGCTATTTTTTTTTAAATTGTAGCACGGCAACATGACTGCACTATGCCTGATGGTAAGCACAGTACAATCCAAAAACAGTGGCAGCCACCGAGTGACATAATATCCATCGCCGGTCGCCACTGTCATGCCGGCCTGCGAAAAGCTGGATATGCACAGACTGATCCCGAAACGCGACCCGCAGAAGCGAATCACTATGACGGGCTTTCTCGTCATATACATGGTGGTTGCGACCCCGTCAGGCTGTAAAACCCTACCACCCCGCTTTCGCCATTGCCTCGTTCGTTATACAGCAGGGTGCACCACGTGCAGGTGAGGTTGGCTTGGGTGTCTCAAGTCTTATGAGGTTATTCGACACACCTTACACTTTCACAAATTTGGTTTGGACAAGGATTTATCTTGCAATAATTAATGAATATCTAAGTGAGGTTCACAGGTTACGAACAAAAAATAATTGTCAACATTTTATTCACAATTTTTATTATCTATATACATATATTAAACAGAGTCGGTTTAGTTCATTGATATATAAAAAGTAAATTTTCAAAAAAAAGTATTAACCGACTTCAATATCAATCAAAAACCCATAAGGCACTAAAAAGCGGAAAATAAATAGTTTATCAAATTAACCAAATGAAATAAAACATATGAATATGTGTGCTACCTAGAGATGTACTGGAAGTCGGTACCATGTGTGTCGGTAGTGTAGTGGACATAACATTCCAAAATCCCGCCAAAAACGTATTTATGATATAAAAGTGAATCCTAGGTTAGTCTAAAACCATAAAGATTGAAGTTCCATACAAACTAATGTAGAACTTACTTATTGATCAACTGAATGTTTAACTTTGACTTTAAAAAATACAATATTTATTACAAAATTTGAAAATCTCGATCAATAATAAATTATGTAACGTAAGGTTATAATTAAAAAAAAAGTACAGATATTGAGACATAATCTTTTTTTTTTCGAACTGATTACGCTATTGACCATGCAAGGTCTTAACAGCTTCACCGGACTACTAAGGCGATCGCTTAAGGCACTCAGCCGATTTTATTTTGACAACTAGCTCAAGGGTGCGCGGCACACCTCGGCTTTGGCTGTTGCCTGATACATGCAATTCGCGACCTATCTGAGCTAACCTAAGCTAAGCTAACTATTCATACATATATGAGTTGTTGAAACATATATGTGTACCAAGCATACATACCTCAACAACCCTTATATATATTTCGTATCGGATAATATTCTAAACTATTTCAGTTTGATAAGGGGAAAAAATAAAACCCTTCCACCTGCATGTGTAAGCGTGTATGCGTGCACGTGTGTGGAGGTGATATGTGTAATGTTGTCGCAGTGATGTAAGATTTTGTGTCACTGTATCGCGCGAGCAGCGTACTCAAGGGCTCCACGCCGAGGGAACGGACCTAGGCTTGAGCTGCTGCCGAGGGGGGCCTAGTCTGGTGTGCGGGAGCGAAATTTACCCCCAGACCACGGCGGCGTGATCTGTGGTTACGCGGGCGTGGGCGTGAGCACGCTCTGTTTGGAGAGACAGGCTGGTACTGATCGTTCACTGCCGTTATTTCATCGGGAGGGTCGGTAAAAATATGTCGCGGACGTCTTTTACAACGCGCAGCGTTTGGTACGGGTTCGTATTTTGCGGCGGATACCACTAACGGACTGGGATGATTCGCGGCTTTTTCAAAATAACTAATCGTAAGTGATTTTACGTACGCCCAGATAGAAGGCATCTCTAGGTCCCTATGTAGATCAACTCTCCGGATGTACCACGGGGCACCGGTCACTTTACGTAAAACGCGGTTTTGAAGAACCTGCAACTTATGAAAATTATCTTTCGACATATGCGCAAAAACGGGACTGCTATATGTCATCACGGGACGGATACACGTCTTATACAAAGTGAGCTTGTGTCTGAGGGACATCTTACTCCTATGACAAAGCAACGGATGAAGGCGACCCAAGACCATAGCGGCTTTGTTTCGCACTCTATCTATATGTGACTCGAAATTTAAATGTTTATCTAATGTAACACCGAGATATTTGACCTCGTCGGCCCAAGGTATATCGGTTTCTTTAGACATAATCCGCCATATTGAGATCTGAGTCTTACAAAATATCTTAAAAAAGGGGTTAATAAGAGCAACACATAGTTTTATAATTTGAGATAAAAAAAAATCCGTAGCAAATGGCATTTAATTCGGTTTTCACTACACTCTAGTGAATTTGCATTTACAATGTAGTAATTACATTAATTTAATAAAAATCTCTCGTAACATCCAACGAAGGTACGCTACGAACTACTTTAGAAAACGCTGTGTATTTACAACAGAAGCTGTGCGTTCCCTCGCCCGACCTCCATTTAAGCCACGAATAGTTTTTATTGTCGCCACAGATATCTTTGCAGAAAGTTAACTGTTCTATCATCGTTTTATTGTAATGTGACGAGTTGATTGATACGAAGGCGATAGCTGCTTTGTTATCAGGATCGTAGACAACCTGGAAATTATTATGTATAATTTATTATTATATTATATTCTATTATTGTGTTAATATACAAGCCTGTAAGAGACTCACTGTAGGGCCATAGGCCTCTTCCCGAAGGAAGGTATGGTATAATCGCCACGCCAGTCCACCACCTATTGGCGATTTCAAACTCTGAGAAACACACACAGTACTAATCTATTTGTCAAGTTTGACCAAATTATACATTAATACCAACGTTATATGAAACACGGTTGAGTAGTTTCGGAGTTCATTGTTTTTTTTAATGTCAAAAGCAGCTAACGAACAGGTGGGTCACCTGATGTTAAGTGATCACCACTGTCCATAGACACTAGCAACACCAAGAGAGTCACAATTGCGTTGGCAGCCTGTGTATGAGGGAGGGGGAGAGGAAGGGAAATGGAGGTGGGCCTCCGGCGCTCTCACTGACCGAACGAAACGCAACAATGCAAGCAATGTTACTTCACGTCGGTGTTCTGTGAGAGGGTGGTACTACCCCGGACGAGCCGATCCATTTATGCTGAAACTAGTAATAGCTACAGCGAGGCTCTACCACCTTGTGGACAAACATCATGACACTGGATTTTTATACAGGCTGAATGTTTAGACAGTAGCAATATTTATGGAGGACACTCTGCACTCGATGCACGTTCTAAATTAATTAAAAAAAATAGGTGCTTAATATTTGACCTAATTATCTAGAAAAATACAAAAATTATACGCAATCCTCTACGCGTCTATGTCAGTGACCGTCGTGTGATTTCACTTGAAGGAAACTTTGGAACGTTGGGAACAAAACAAAAGGGCTTACTGTCCGTTTTATTATCGAAAGTTATTATCTCCGGGTCGTCTATTTTAGCTTTTGGCAGCGGTCATTGCATCTAGGTTTATTACGTTTGTATCTATACTTTTGAAAGTTATTTTTTTTTAGATCATAAGAGGAAAACGAACAGGTGGGTTACCTGATTTTAAAGTGATCACCACCGTCCATAGACACCAGCAACACCAGAGGAGTCGCAAGTGCGATGCCAGCCTGTGTTGATGAGGGGGGGGAGCGGTAAGGGGAGGGAGGGAGGGAGGGAGGGAAGGGTGAGTAGGAGGGGACCTCTGGCGCTCTCACTGACTTAACGAAACGCACGTAAGCACTGTTACTTCACATCGGTTTTCTGTAAGAGGGTGGTACTACCCCGGGCGAGCTGACCCATTCATGCTGAAGCCAGTTATAGCCTCAGCGTGGCTCTACCACCTAAAAGTCTTAGAACTTTAACTTAGGTTCTCTTTGTTGTTTGTTAATATTTGTTTTGATATTATTATTTTATATGTTAAATGTGACCATGAAATTTCTTCTCTTAGAATATTGAAAGCGAGTAACCTAACACCTATCATTTATTATTTTAGCTTTAATATCAGCATGTAAGAGAAACACTGCAGTGTCATCGGCGTCTTTCCAAAAAAAGATATGGGCATTACTCGCGACAATCCACAACCTATTTAGTTAGTATGTTTTTGATGTGCTTATAACTGTCTAGACAAGTTTTGTGTGAATGAAAATTATTGAAAACTCATATGGAAAAGTGAAAATTTTGGGTAAAATAAACAAACCTTATATAAATACATAGGGACGGGTACAACTCCGTTATTATTCGCGTCGACGCCGAGGTATATCTCTCTCTGTTGACCCCCGCTGTCGGGTAGCGTGAAGACCCCGTGCGTTCCCGTATACAGCACTACTGATCTACCGTACTTCTGTATACGACGTCTTAAAGCCTGAAATGTATTAATATAATCTAGTAATTTATTAATAACTAGCGACAATCCGCGACTATGCCTGTGTTAGTGTCTTTATAAATGACCAGCTTTTGCTCGTGGCTCCGCTCACATTAAATATATATATTGATCACTTTTGACTCGTGACTCCTTATCGATATGGCTATTAAGTTTTTTATTGTTATTAAAAAAAATGTTACTTCGGAATTTAAAAAAAATCCCACCTAAATTACTTTTTTTGATGTCAAACATTTATAGGCGAGGGTAAACCCGATTGTTGGCGTGGCGAGACGTGGCGGCGCGATGCCATACACTAGCGACTGTGCGTCATCTCTGTTGCCACACTGAGCTCGTATACCTATAGTGTATACAGTGTTGTTTACTACGTTACACATGTGTTTCATATTTGCCAGGCGTCCCGTGATGGCTCTATTTTTTTTATTCTACGCTGTTACCTTACCATCATCAAAACATGGCGTTTTATTTTTTCGAAACTTTTTCAAAATTCAACTCATTGAGACGTTTTTTCCTTCAAAATTACTGTTTATTAAATCAACTTTCCGAAGAATATATTACAACAAAAAAACATTAAACCTACCTTTATAGTTAGTCTCTTAAAAAAATATTTTTGTCAAAAAAATCAGAACCGTTTAGAGGGGAACTGGCTGTTATGTGTATATGTACATCAACTCAAAACAATGAAATAACTGCGTTCTCTTTTGAAGTTTTTAATTATTATTTTTTTAAGTCCTAAGAGGCAAACGGACATGTCGGTCACCTGATGTTACGTGATCACCACCGTCTATAGACACTTGCAACACCATTACAGACATTACAGAGCTCATAGAGCCGCTTCAGTTGCGCAGAGACATTGCCTCATTGAGCCTGTTCTACCGTCTGTATCATGGCGAGTGTTCTGAAGAGTTATCCAACTTGATCCCTTCCTCTCTTTTTCATAACCGCACCACGCGTGCTAGTCTGCGGAGCCACAGTTTTACGTTAAACCCTATCTGGGCACGAACTAAAAAGTTCGCAACATCTTATCTTTGCCGTAATGTGAAGCTGTGGAACAATCTCCGGGCCAGTGTGTTTCCTCCTTCATGTGACACGGGGTCATTCAAGCGCAACGTGAAGAGATACTTACACAGGCCGGTATGACAGCGGCGACCGGCGATGGATAGTATGTCTCTCGGTGGTCGCCATTGTTTTTGGATTGTACTGTGCTTACCATCAGGTACAAGTACAGTCACTTTGCCGAGCTACAATAAAAAAAAACATGTACACAGGCCCCTATACAACGTATCGCTAGACTGACGCAAGCCACGCAAGCGCAATACGGTCGGCCACGCTTACTAGCATGTCAACGCGTCTAAAGAACATGTAACTTCAAAAAAGAATAGAACGTCATATATTTCAAAAGAAATTAACAATACTCACGTCTTCCAAAGCAGCCCAATCGCCAGCGTTTACTCTTATCCACTGAGGCGCTGCGTTCGCGTAATGGAACGTAGCTCTCTGCTGAGCGTACATCACATAGTCCGCCCTCGCCGCTAGATGTCCTCGACTTAAAAACTGGAAGAACAGTTATATACTACTAAATTCACTGTCCCAGCAGATGTATTGGAGTAAAACTTCTTTTTTTTTTATTCGGTCCACAAACCAGACATCACACAAACAATCAATTACCTTACATTAGCTAACATACATTAAATACAAATCTGGGTGCGAGTCCTAAAACAGTGAACACAGCTTACTTGCAAAATTACCATGCTTAGAAATATAGTTATAATAACATCGTTTTTAGTTTAAATTGAAATGCACGCAAGGGACAACTAAATATATCAACAAATTGATTTATCTCATTATATTCCGAAAACATACGATAAAGAGGACAGTGTGGACCAACATTGGTTCTGCAATTAGGTGTCATGAAAGTTTTCCTTTTCACTGTACGACTCCCAGGACGTGGCACTACAATCTTAACTTGTTGAAGCAAGTAATCGCAGTCAACCAAACCATGAATCAATTTATATAGAAACATTATATCTCCTGTTTTACGTCTATCACATAGGGTTTGCATTTTATAATGTAAAAGCCTAGCTTCATACGATGTTAAGGATTGACATTTTTTATCACAAAATGTCAAATGATATACAAAGCGCTTTTGTACACGCTCAATTAAAATCTAACAAATAATAAAATCTTTTGGGACGGTGTGAATTGGATTTGTTTTATGAAACGAAAAAGAGATAGCTATAAGTGTATATACAGGTTTTAGGCTGTGAGAGAATGAGTTAGTATATTCTTAATGTAAACGAAATATATACAAAAATTTTTTATGGTGGTAGAGCCACACTGAAACTTACTGGTTTCAGGATGAATGGGTCGGCTCGTCCGGGGTAGTACCACCCTCTCATAGAAAACCAACGTGAAGTAACAGTGCTTGCATTGATGCGTTTCGTTCGGTCAGTGAGAGCGCCGAAGGCCCACCTCCCCTCCCCTCTCCTCCTCTCCATCTCCCTCCCCTAATCCCTTCCCCCTAAAGGGTGGCAACGCACTTGCGACTCCTCTGGTGTTGTTGGTGTCCATGGACAGTGGTTATCACTTAACAGCAGGTGACCCACATGTTCGTTTGCCACTATTGACATAAAAAAAAAAAAATATACAAAAAGAGAGAGAGAGAGAGAAGCATTGAAATCTATAGCGCATTATTTTCTAGTTGATCATAGTGACTATCGTTCACTTAAAAAAAATATGTTGTGTTGTGTATTATTGACATTGTTATGTATTAAAATATTTGCTGCTGGGTACACCATAATTTTATTACAAAAACGGGCAGTTCGAGTATTGTAATATATGGAACATCGCGGATCATTAAAGACGAAGTTCGGCATCTTAACTGTGCCCTCCCAATACATTCTTGATAATTTAATGTATGTGCGCAAAAACTTTTGAAAAGCTTGATTTTTTGCCCAACTCCTCCTGCCATCGTAGCCGGACCTGAGGGGATGGGCCGGGGGGCCCATCTCCTCATTGCACGGGTCCGGCGGACGAGGGGGGGCAGCCGGTGTGTACCCGGTCTGTCCCTCTATAGGTAGGAGCCCGGCGGTCACCTTCCGCCGGGCGGACCGTGGGGGCGGCTCTACAAGGTTGATTAGCTTGAACGATCCCTTGCCGCCCCCCACAAAACGGTCTGTCGGTACACCGTGGGGTTTTAGTCCGTGCGACTCGGACATAACCCACCCTCTCCCCCGGGAGGGTGGCGTAGAGGGTGGCGTATCCATAAGGAATTTCCCCAAGTTAAAAAAAAAATGTAATAGCATTGGGTTTTACCATAAGATCCTAAAGCATATTACCGATTTGCCGGACTGCGAGTTTAAGCCCCATGTCAAACGGGTTTTAAAGTCTAAAAAGGCTGTTATAGGCTGGATCAATATGTGAAGACTGGAGATGTCTGGAATGGACTTCTCTCTTTTTGCATCCACTACCAACAATTGTCACGTGTAATGTATTGTAAATATACCAGGTGACTGTTTAGACAGTAGCAATATTTCTGGAGAACACTCTACATTCGATTTTCGTTCTAAATCAATTTAAAAAATAGGTGCTTAATCTTTGACCTAATTGCCTAGAAAGATAAAAAAAATTACACACAATCCTCTATGTGTCTATGTTAAAGCACAGTATCAATGACCGTTGGGTAGTTTCGTTTTCATTTAAAAGGGAATGTGGGAACGTCAGGAACAAAACAAATGGGTTTATTGCCCGTTTTACTATCGAAAGTTATTAACTCTGGGTCGCCCATTGTAGTTCTTGGCACCGGTCATTGCACTTAGGTTTATTGTTTTATTCACGCGTTTATAGCTATACTTTTGAAAGTTTTACAACAAACTTTAACTTAGGTTTTCTTGGTTGTTTGTTAGTATTTGTTTTGATATTATTATTTTATATGTTAAATGTGAAGTGTCATATCTTAGAATACTGCGAGTGTCTAAACAATCATATATATGTTCAAAAGATCCAGCGTTTGCGATTTAAGCGAAAAAAAAAATGTTTGTTTCTACTTCACATTACAAATCATTGACTTTTTCGGCTTTTATGTACTATTATATGTATGTATAATACACATAAACCTTCCTCTTGAATCACTCTATCTTTCGCTGAAAACTGGATTAAAATCTGTTGGATAGCTTAAATGATCTAAGGGAAAAGACAGCGGAGGCGACTTCATTTTATACTATGTAAAGATGACAATACATTATTGAATAATGTTTCATGTTAAAGTACTTGTTATTTTTTATTTTTCTATTATAGTTTTCATATTTTATATTTTTATAACGGTTTATTATATTACTATTACTGAGAAAACTCTGAAACCACGAATCCTGAAAAAAAAACCCGAAAATGCAGTCCTCGGGAATAGTCTAAATTTGGCTAGTTTTCTGTTACATAAAAATGGCAATATAGCAAGCAAACCATAATCTTGAAGAACTTTCTTTTTAACCGGAACGAAAAATCGTAAGCCTAAAACAGCCCATCAGACTTCGTAACTATATAATAATAATCATAAATACAGTGGTACAACAAAATAATCCCAAGGAGGGTTGATGTCAGGCAGGCGGCCGATCGTAAAAATTAAGCCAAATCATATACCACAACATGACAAACATGTTGTACCGACCCTCCGATATACACGTATTTCCGATATACACGTATTCATTTGTGAATCATGCAATTTCGATTGTATGGTTCACAAATGTATATATGTATGAATAGCTTAGAATAGTTAGCTAGGTCAGACGCGACTTTTTCCAGGTAACAGCCCAAGCCGAGGTGCGCGTGAGCCCTTGTGTATGTTAACTAAAAACTAAATCGGCTGAGTGCCTTAAGCGCTCGCCTTAGTAGTCCGGTGAAGCTGTGAAGACCCTGCAGGGTCAATAGCGCAGTCAGTTCGAGGGAAAAAAAAATTGTACCGATCCTACTTATGTGGGATAAGGGTAAGAAGAAGAAGAAGTTAAATTACTTGTTATGTCATGAAAAATAAAGAATTATGACAAATAAGTTCTCACCTGATTCTTAGTGACGTATTTCTCAGACATATTCTCACCGAGTATCTCGTCGATACGTTTCTTCTGATTCTCATATTTGTACAACGTCGATATATGCAGCGTTTTAAACATACCTCCTGCTGGAAATTGAAATTCGTGATATTCATGGGATACCTTGTTTCTTTTATACATACAACTAACTTCTCCCCGCGACTTCGTTCTCGTGGAATATTTACTTTGGGCTAACGCTCACACGTAGCGGAAACTCTCAAAAAGAAAAAAAAAGTGTGTGTGTATTTATATACACGCGTTAGTAGTTATACATCTTTGGCGTAACAAGATAAAAACCTTTTCAAAATTTTTATCTTTCGCCTTATTCTACGTTTGTAGAAAAAAAGACACTAACGATAGAAAAAAGGTATTTAATACATTGACCGTTTTAATACAAAGTAATACAAACAACAAATACAAAGAAACAAAATGTTGACTATAGCTAACTTCAGGGTGTCGGTTTTTCACCATCATCATCATTTTTCCCCAACGCGCCAAAAGAAGTATAACTTCAAAAATGATTTTGAAACATTTTTGATCTGTGCTCCGCTCCTTAGCGTGATGATATATATATGATGATATATAGTCTATAACCTTCCTCAATAAATGAGCTATCTAACACTGAAAGAATGTTTCACATCGGGCCAGTAGCTCCTGAGATTACCCCTTACAACACCACAACGTCACAAACTTTACCTCTTTATAATATTAGTATAGATAAAGTATTTTTAAAATAAGTGCGTGTAACCGTCACACGCGATTAAATTAAAACTTCTTTCAAATGTATGATTTTTTTTTTAAATTTTTTTTTGGCAACCAATCTTTTAGATTATCACTGCCATTGTCGAGTAGGTAATAGTATTACAAGTTAGTGTCGTGCGATCATTTCAATGTCATTGTTAATGTTCCAACAAGACGGTGGCTCCCTTGTTACAACTTTCCAGGGAGTTTTTGTGGCATCTCAGAATTAATGGTCCGTGGTATTACTTTCCATTCACTTCACTTATGCACAATAAACAAACTATATTATACAAAACACCACCAATATTAAAATCTAAGGAAGATTAGCGCGTTCAACCAAACAAACAAAACCCTCCAGCTTTATAACATTGGGATAGTTTTTTTTTGCTTTAAAACTGCTTTTAAGCACGTTGAGCGGTATTTACGGCAGAAGAAAAATTTATAATGTCGCGTCATGACATGCTACGTAAGCGTGAGTGGCCGTATTGCGCTTGCGAGAAACATCTTTGTCCGGTTTCTAAGATACTCGGATAACCTACCAATATTTACTGACTCAACAAAGTTATCGATAAGATTAACTGTGAAATGGCCCGTTGAGTTTTACTGACATTTATCGTATGATTGTGTGTTCATCGATATCGCTATTGAACAGATAACCTACAATTAAAGTACACCAGAAACCGGGCATAATTCTTTATTACATTACAATAGGTTCGGTCTATCAGAAGTTATTGTATTTTTAATGACGATGCGACTTAATTACGAGGTAAAACTAGATAGTAATTACACTTAATACATTCAGATGACGTTATTAGTCACTGCTTTATACGAAGTCGCGGGCACAGTTAGTCTATACTAATATTATAAAGAGGAAAAGTTTGTGACGTTGTACCGTACTACTAAATCGAATTCGAAAATTCTTTCACCAATAGAAAGCCACGGTATTTGTGACTGTATTATCTCTATTATATCTTGTATATCTATGTATTAACCCGAAAAATGAAAATACTCTTTGTGGTACTCGGATTTGCATGGTGAAGGGGGGGGGGGGGGGGTCAATGCCAACCTCACCTGCACGTGGTGCACCCTGCTGAATAACGAACGAGGCAATGGCGAAAGCGGGGTTTTACAGCCTGACTGGGTCGCAACTACCATGTATACGGCGAAAAAGCCCGTCATAGTGATTCGCTTTTGCGGGTCGCGTTTCGGGATTAGCCTGTGCATATCCAGCTCTTCGCAGGCCGGCATGACAGTGGCGACCGGCGATGGATAGTGTGTCACTCGGTGGTCGCCGTTGTTTTTGGATTGTACTGTGCTTACCATCAGGCACAGTGCAGTCATTTTGCCGTGCTACAATAAAACGAAACGAACGAAAACGAACGTCCAACGAAAACGATTCTTACGAACGCTGACTTAACGATGAGAGATATATGATTGAGTTCTAGAGAAAAGTTGTAGAGCTTGATAAAGCGTACAGAAAAGTCAGCTATAGCATCAGTGTTATTACAAAAAAGTTTTAAATACTTGGTTTAAAATGTTTCGAATTATATGCACCGCGCTCGCCCGAGGCAAGTCCTCGTTATCCTTCACAAGTCTAACCTAACGTAACCTAAGCGAGACCAAAGAGCAAGATGGCGAACATTCAGCGACCGCGGTGCATTTAATATGAGACCTTTTTAAAGCCAGAGTTCAATACGTATTTAACTTTTTTTGTAATAGCACCGCATATGTGTAACTTTTATATTAAAATCACAAAAAGTAGTTTTATTATAAATGTCTACCGCCCAACGAAGTGAGCACGGGTTAGATAGTAAAAATTAACCACAGATTAAACAATGTTACAGTTATTAATAGAGAACTGCTTAAATGGTGCACCCTTGAGCTAGTTATCATATAGAATCGGCTGAGTGCTTTAAGCGATCGCCTAAGTAGTCCGGTGAAGCTGTTAAGACCTTGCTAAATCGAATGACGTAATAAGTTAGGGGAAAAAAAGTTACAGTTATCTAATGAGTAACTGTTTAAATAACCTTACCAATAAAATGAGGTCTTGGTTGACCATGTTGCATGAAATTATTGACTGGCGTTAGATGGTGCTTTACATAGTAAGTCGTGTAAAGATGTGTGTCAAAGCAAGCTTCGTACAACGTATAGAATACGTTCTTCAGTCTGTATCCAAACCTGAGGACAATAACAAGACATTACACGGAGATTACTTGAGAATAAGTTATAAGAATTGAATAAAACCATAGAAGTCTCAGCGTACCACGTTAAAACTATTTGATAGATCAATTTTAATTTAACGTTTGAAATAATTGTTGGCCCTTATCTAAAAAAAAGGTGTGTGTACGATTCACACACTATAGCAATGAAACTTTAGTAAATCGACAAAATAATGAGATGAATATATATAACAAGGGTAGGATAATTACAAAGTTTATTTGTTTAAAAATGAAATTATTATTTAATACAACAAGATATAAAAACTCACAAACACTGTTAAATAATAACACACCACGCTGACTTCTTACTAAAAAGCTGTAATACGCAGCCGCATACGGTGCACAGAAGTATTCGCTCACGTACTTTTCACATATAATAACATACGTTAAATGCTCAAATACAAGCAAGTATTAAACAGTGTGCAATATACATACACACCGACATTTGCTCTCTCGCTCTGGCTCACTAATTTTTGTATTTGTGTCGCTTACTTGTCGTTTTTCCGTTGCATCCGGTTTGAAATCACAACGATTCTAAGGAAGTTTCACTTCAAAAGAACTCTAGGCAGTCATAAGGTCTGCCGACAGAAAGGAAAACGCAAAACAATGGAATAACTATGTTTTTGTTTTTGAACTTATAAATTAATTGTTGTGTGAATGAAAAGATTTTAATTTCAGAATTTGTTTATTGAAACTATTAACATTAGTGCGGTTTTCATATCTATTGGCACTCAGAGCGATAATTATTACAGCTTGTATGTGGTAGAGCCACGCTGAAGCTATTAATGGTTTCAGCATCAATGGGTCGACTCGACCGGGGTAGTACCACTCACCCAGAAAACCGACGTGAAGTAACAGTGCTTGCATTGTTGCGTTTCGTTCGGCCACACTCCTCTCCCCTTCCCTTACTCCCCATCTCCCTCAAGACAGTTTGGCAACACATTTGCAACTCTCCTGGTACACCAGTGTCTATCGACGATGGTGATTACTTAACATCAGGTGACCGACCTGTCCATTTGCCACCTATGATATACAAAAAAAGTGTCTGTGTACTTATGTACACGCATTAGAAGTTATACTTCGTTGGCGTAACAAGATAAAAATCTTTTCAAAAATTTTATCTTTTGCCTTATTCTACGTTTGTAGAAAAAATGGCACTAACAATAGAAAAAAGGTATTTAATACATTGAATGTTTTATTAATACAAAGAAATACAAAATGTTGACTATAGCTAACTTCAGGGTGTCGGTTTTTCGTGACGTTGTGCTCGCGCATCGTGAAAATTTACTCTCATCATTTTTGCCTAACGTGCCAAAAGAAGTATAACTTCAAAAAAACATTTAATACGGATTATTAATCAATCAAACGTACGAAAACTCAATACAACATATCAATATTATAGATGTACACAGGCCCCTATACAACGCATCGCTAGTGTGCCGCAAGCCGTGCAAGCGCAATACGGCCGATCCTGCTTACTAGCAGGGTGTAAGGGGTGTCAAATAACATCTAAGACTTGAGACACCCAAGCCAACCTCACCTGCACGTGGTGCACCCTGCTAAATAACGAACGAGGCAATGGCGAAAGCGGGGCGGTATGGTTCTACAGCCTGACTGGGTAGCAACCACCATGTATATGGCGAAAAAGCCCGTCATAGTGATTCGCGTCTGCGGGTCGCGTTTTGGGATCAGCCTGTGCATATCCAGCTTTCCGCAGGCCGGCATGACAGCGGCGACCGGCGATGGATAGTGTGTCACTCGGTGGTCGCCATTGTTTTTGGATTGTACTGTGCTTACCATCAGGCACAGTGCAGTACAAAGTTATGTCCTGCCACAAAAACACCGCTCAATGCGCCTAAAGAAGTTGAACACTTCAATAAAACTAAACGAAAATATATATAATATTTTCTCTTACTTGTAAATGTTATTCTCACCATAACATGTTTCATTCGTTTCCTCTGATGTGAACCAGGGTTGGGTTTTACATTTCACGTCTCTGAACTGGCCTATCCAGCTGTCCAGTCTGAAGGTCGCATTTATTATACAAATGGCTTCCTGCAATTCGTATATTAACGGAACTCGATTATTATATTTTAAAATTATTATCCATTAGTTACTCGCCTCTGCTTCCGGCGGTTTTACTAACGAAGAAATCCGCCCTTTACAGTATGATCACTTAATAAAAAAATACTGTATGTATCAGTGGTGTGTACATGCGGGGCAAATGAAACGTCTTTGACTTAGCTGTAGGTGGCTTATATGTATTTTGTAGGTGGTAGAGCCACGTTGAAGCTATTATTGGCTCCACTATGAATGGGTCGGCTCGCCCGGGGTACTACCAGCCAACCTCAGAAAACCGACGTGAAGTAACAGTGCTTGCACTGTTGCGTTTTGTTAGGTCAGTGAGAGCGCCGGATACCAATCTTTCCATCCCTCTCCCCTCCCCCGTCTCCCTCCCCCACTACCCCTTTCCCAAACACAGGTCGGCAACGAACTTGCGACTCCCCCGGTGTTGCTAGTGTCTATGGACGGCGGTGATCACGTAACACCAATTGACCCGCTTGTTCGTTTGCCCCCTATAATATAAAAACAAAAAGTAAGACTAGCTGATTCTCGCGACTTCTCTATTGTTTTGTTATACCTCAAAGGAATTAGGTTTTAGACGAACGTTCCCAGACGGCTTGACTTTTTCCAATACTTCCAGCAATTATCGTTATATTTCAACCAATTTACAAGTCTTAACAAGTAATATGCCTAAACCTTCCACATGCATCACTTTATCTACTCATGGAAACTGCTTGAGAATCCGTTGAGAAGTTTTTGAGGTTGTCGCGAATAAACAGACGTTACAGAGGACTTTGTACTCTGTGCATTCATATTTAAAGCGGTCAAAAACTTTTGCGAGGACTGTAAGTTGTAACCAATAAAATTGTATCAGGGAACGTACTATATCGTCATACTTCGCTGCATTCGCTTCTGTATTATTTCCGAGGAAAATATGGTTGCTGTTCCTCGGGCAGCCTACTTGTATTATCTCAGACGTATTCAGGGCGATATGGCCTGTCTGATCTGGTTCTAGATACACACCATTGCGTATAAACACAGGTGCTGGTAAACCGAAGTCACCGTTTAGATTCAATGTACAACCTGATAACAAAGAAAACAAATATACACAGTGTGGTTCAGCGCAAACATTATTATTTTTGACGTGATAAGGTCTTATAAATCGATGAAGCCGGCTGCACGAACGTAAAAGCATGATTCATTTTCACGTTCCGCCTGAGCCGAGCGTGCAAGCGAGAGAGCGGAACAAGCGATCTATCTATATTACTACAATAAAACTGTCGAGGCCAATTGTCAAATTGCCAAATGTACATTACATTTTTTTAAATTATAATCGAGGTGCTTTTCGTTATCGATATAGAAGCCAAAAATAATCTATTTACAATTTTTGCCTGTCCCTGCGAATAGGTACCACTCTGAAAGTACTGAATGAATTTTGACGAAACTTGCCACAGTGACAGCTAATATTATGAAATTACATCTAGGATACTTTTTGTCAGCAACGCAAGGGATTCTCCAGTATAACGGACGAAAGTCAAAAATTCGTAGATAATGAAATTCGGGACAGCTTTTGATAAATTTTCTTTGTGCTATATATAGCAGACAGATTAGCTAAAAATTTTAGCTATATTTCATCTCGCTATGCTTTAAAAAAGTGTGTATGTACTTATGTACACGCGTTAGAAGTTATACTACTTTGGCGTAAAAAGTTAAAAATCTTTTCAAAAATGTTATCTTTCGCCTTATTCTACGTTTGTAGAAAAAACGACACTAACAATAGAAAAAAAGTTATTTAATACATTGAAAGTTTTAATACAAAGAAACAAAATGTTGACTATAGCTAACTTCAGGGTGTCGGTTTTTCGTAACGATGTGCGCGCGCATCGTAAAAAGTTACTCTCATCATTTTTCCCTAACGCGCCAAAAGAAGTATAACTTCAAAAAGATACAAAAATTCAAAATCGTATAACGTGGCGACGCATCGCCACACTAATAGTCCATCTGATCCGCCGCTATAAATGTTTCACATCAATCATTGGAAGGAATACTTTGATGAGCGTTTTAAAACAAAAGGAATATGGTAGAGAACGATTCAGCCACAACCCTTAAGGTCACCATGGATTGATGATTTGCCGTCGGGAAGCAATCGCAGGTATGAGATTACGCTCAGGACACATCCCATGTAAAAAGTTCGCCTACTTGATGCGTAAAGTAACATCACCACTCTGCCAGACTTGTTGGCTCATCGACGATGTGCACCACATCCTGGCAGAATGTGTTCGCAGCGAACATATTAGATCTCGGCTTAATGATTTTGGTTCGCTCGACACTAGTTTGTACAATTCCTTATTGTCAGAACCCACTTCGAAAGATGCTAAAGAATTGTACAAAATTAATATAAGCTATTGTTAAGTTTATTGTCATTGTTATTGTTATATAATTGTATGTCACTTAGGCGATATAGGCGCGCAGGCAACTAAGCCTTCATTAAATTAAAAAAATAACAATAATAAAGTAACGTAAATAGCTTCTATGAGACAACGAAACTATTTTTAAAATATCAAACTCGCAGAAACAAGGCAAATCGTGCAGGAAAACTTCAATCGAATATATTGATTTAGGCATATAAACATGGAAGGTGTATTTATATAGAACTTTTTATCGTATTTTCATACGTTAATATCCTTACGATTTACTTAAATAATTAATTCTGTTAACACGAGTAATATAATTTTGATTCGAAATAATCTATACTTTATATTATAAAGCTGGCGGGTTTGTTTGTTTGGTTGAACGCACTAATCTTAGAAACTACTGGTCTGATATGAAAAAAAAGTGTGTGTGTACTTATGTACATTCGTTAGAAGTTATATTTCTTTGGCGTAACAAGATAAAAATCTTTTCAAAAATTTTATCTTTCGCCTTATTCTACGTTTTTTGAAAAAAAGACACTAACGATAGAAAAAAGGTATTTAATACATTGACAGATTTAATACAAAGAAATACAAACAACAAATACAACTAAACAAAATGTTGACTATAGCTAACTTCAGGGTGTCGGTTTTTCGTAACGATGTGCGCGCGCATCGTAAAAATTTACTCTCATCATTTTACCCTAACGCGCCAACAGAAGTATATCTTCAAAAATACTTCAGTGGTAGATAGCTCATTTATCATCACGCTAAGACCAATAGGCGAATGAAGAATGCTTCAAAATCTTTTTTTCCTTTATAGCGCTTCGGATGCGTGTTGCGTTAACTAGCGTTAACACGTTTGGGGTGTAAGGGGTGTCGAATAATATCGAAGACTTGAGACATCCAAGCCAACCTCACCTGCACGTGGTGCACCCTGCTGAATAACGAACGAGGCAGTGGCGATAGCGGGGTGGTAGGGTTTCACAGCCCGACTGGGTCGCAACCACCATGTATATGGCGAAAAAGTCCGTCATAGTGATTCGCTTTTGCGGGTCGCGTTTCGATCAGCCTGTGCATATCCAGTTTTTGCAGGCCGGCATGACAGCGGTGACCGACGATGGATAGTGTGTCACTCGGTGGTCGCCATTGTTTTTGGATTGTACTGTGCTTACCATCAGGCACAGTGCAGTCATTTTGCCATGCTACTACATATAAACAAAGAAAAAAAAAAACAAAGTAACAATTCCGAAAGTAACAGTTCGTGATAGTTTCGACATCCCTAAGTAAAAATGATTAAATACATTATATTGTATATATTTCTTACCACAATCTGCGTCATTGATCGATTTCAAACTAATTAATAAAAACACACTGATATATTTCCAACTATTCATCTTTCGTTTCTATATAAAAACAATTAACAACTGTAATCCATATATAAATAAATTAATATCCTTATCGTGACCGTGTCTACACAGTTCCGTTACGTGCTAATAACTGTGAAGAAACAAAACGTAAACGCAAAATAAACAATTGCTTCTGACGTCATAATGTTGCCAGGGTTTCTGTCTTTACTAAATCACCGATTTTTCCTCCGTTTATTAATAATATAAACGGAGTTTTTGGCAAGATCCTTAGTCTGTGATGTAGTGGCTTTTATATTCTATTCATAATGTTAAGTTATTTGACTCCATACTTTGTAATTGGTGGTGTTTTACGTAATACTAGCGGGCCGGGCGGACGTTGTCCTGCCTTGATAATTTAAAAAAATCTTTAATTCAACCGCAGCATCACCTACCGGGTCCAATTATGAATCTAAACCATTCTCGGATCCACTGGAACACGCAAACCAAATTTTATCAAAATCGGTCCAGCCGTTTAGGAGGATTTCAATGACATACACACGTACAGAATAATTTTTTTATATAAAGATAGTTCGGTTATTGGGCACACGTGAAGTAGATGGGAAATAATACACCGAGTTTTGAGAGATGTATCACAAAAACTCTCTGGAAAGTTCTAACAAGGGGACCATCGTATAATATAACTATATATTTATATATATATAATAAGACTGTGAATCTAACGTGTCTGTACATTTTCGATTTTTTTTTATTGCAGGTGTCTGGGGATAAGTAATAGGACATATTTCAATCATTTTTAGAAATGTCTGTGTATCTGTCTGTCTGTTTATATGAAGAAGCATCACTGCTAAATTACTGGGTTCAAAAATCATAAAGCATATCCTCGGGAGTAACTTAGTCTTTATTTCATCAAAGTCGGTCCACTCTATCAAACGTTATTGTAATTTTAATGACGACGCGGCGTAAGTACGAGAGGATGTTGGATAAGTAAATGGACTTAATACATACCGTAACGATGACTTTATTTAATCACTGTTTTTACATAAGGTTCCATGCGAGCGAAGTCGCGGTAACAGCCTAGTATTTCAATAAATGTCAGTAAGACTCACCAATGTCAGTAAGACCCATTTGACAGTTTATCTTATGGATAACTTTATCGAGTCAATAACTATTGGTAGTTCAGCCGAGTATCTCAGAAACCGGGCGTGAGTCATTCGATTTTGTACTAATTAATAAAAAGAGATTTTCACGAGTTACAGTATTTACAAGTAATTCTGGCAACACCGTCTTACTGTCTCACGGTGGCGCCCAACTATCTAATCAGATTTCTAATCAATCTAACTGTTGACGGAAAAACGGGAAAATAACCGCATGTCCATCCGTACATCAAGTTTTTTTTGATTGAAGAAGGCGTTACTTTGGGGAAATCCATCATTATATATAATTTAATAGGCGCGAGTTTGCGCACGTTTTTATCTGACTTCGGGTCGAAAAATATCGCGGTTCTTTTATCTGGATTTACTCCTATACGCCATCGAAGAAACCAGTCACCGAGTGTGCTAACGGCTTCTTCGACGCATGTCCTAACTCGTGTCGGAAACCATCCGGAAGCATAGAGAACTGTGTCGTCAGCATAACAACCTACCTCCACTCCCGGGAGTTGAGGTAGGTCACTGACGAACAGATTAAACAGCGTGGGTGCCAGAATGGACCCTTGGGGCACACCTGAGCGTATCGGGTGGGACGAGGACAGTTCTCCTTCCACTCTGTAGCGGAAGGACCTATCGGTAAGATAGTCGCGTATTATGTGAACTAGCCTATCGGAAATGCGGAAAAGAATTAACTTATGAATGAGCCCCGAGTGGTTTCCGATAGGCTAGTTCACATAATACGCGACTATCTTACCGATAGGTCCTTCCGCTACAGAGTGGAAGGAGAACTGTCCTCGTCCCACCCGATACGCTCAGGTGTGCCCCAAGGGTCCATTCTGGCACCCACGCTGTTTAATCTGTTCGTCAGTGACCTACCTCAACTCCCGGGAGTGGAGGTAGGTTGTTATGCTGACGACACAGTTCTCTACGCTTCCGGATGGCTTCCGACACGAGTTAGGACATGCGTTCGGGTACGGATTAGGATCCGGATCCTCATTGAATTTTGAAAAGATGTACTCTGTGAGGCGGTGTACTTGGTTTGTGCAGGAGTGTTCGGCACGAAATCCGAACTGCTCAGGTGGCAACAGATCTAACTCTGATATGGAAGCCTGGAGATGGTTCAGAAGGAGCCGCTCGTACAGTTTTCCTAACGTATCTAACAAACTGATGATGAACTGAAAATGACCCTGGGACATGGCCGCATTGAAGATGCAGACCAATAGCGCTATGATACGATCAGGAAGGAGCTTGAGAACCTCGTTCCTGATCCTATCGGGACCTGGGGACTTCCTAAGCTTTAGACCCTTGATGGCATCCGACACTTCATCAAAAGTGATGGGGGTTAGGGTATCCGCCGGTGGAGACGCGAGCGCGTGCTCTACCGATGACTCGATCGATTCAATATGTAATCTTAGGGCACAGCGCGATCAAGTAGCTGCCTTTTTGCGCGAAAGACAGATTGCCGTTCTCCTCGTCCAGGAAACGCTTCTTAAACCAAAAATGAAAAGTCCGAGAATCGCGAATTATAACGTAGTCAGAAATGACCGAGTCACCCGCGGGGGTGGCACGTTAATTTATTATAAGCGATCGTTGTATTGCATGCCGATGGATCCGCCCGCTCTATCCAATATGGAGGTGTCAGTTTGCAAGCTAGGGATGACCGGTCATCCAGATGTCGTGTTAGTATCCGCGTACCTTTCGCCGAAAAAGGTACTGTTAAAATCCGATTTAGAAGCGATATTCAGTTTAGGTGACTCCGTCATTATAGCGGGGGACCTCAACAGCGGTAACGTCATCTGGAACAGTCCGAGGACTTCTCGTAACGGGAAGATTCTCGACAAACTAGTCGGCGTTCTCGCGTTTGACGTCATAGCCCTTCCGGAACCGACCCATTATCAGGACAACTGTCGTCCGACAGTTTTAGATATTGCGATTCTCAAGAACGTCACGCTTCGGTTGAAACTTATACAAGTTGTACACGAACTTGACTCCGATCACCGCCCGGTAATAATGCAGTTAGGCAGTCCAGACGACACCCCCCCCCCGTCGGTAAGGGTGGCCGATTACAAAAAGTTAGTTGAATATATTAAAGACAATTTAACATCGGATATATTAGACAGAATTCCGGACGTGTTGGTGTCTAAAGCTGACGCGGATTTGGCCATCGATTCCCTGGTCAACTTCCTTCAGATCGCCGTCAGGGAGACCTCGAGAGAGGTGCAAGCGGTGAACGATCGCCGCTTTATACTCCCGGACGACGTGAAGGCGTTGATCACGGAAAAGAACGCCGCGACTCGAGCTCACGACACTTACCCGTCTAGAGATAACCGCGACCGATTGCGATCTTTACGCAAACAAGTTAAGGCCCGTATTTCAGAAATCCGCGATGAAAGGTGGAATCGGTTTTTGGAAAAAATCCAGCCGTCCCACCTGGCGTACTGGAAGCTAGTTAGGTCTGTCAAATCAGACGAGATGATCCCTATGCCCGCGCTCGATAGAGGCCCCGGGTTGCCTCCCGCGTTCGATAGTTTAGACAAGGCGGAGTCACTCGCCGCGAGCTTAGAAAAGGCAGCTACTTGATCGCGCTGTGCCCTAAGATTCCTCGCGTTAAAAAACGAGAGTGAAAGACCGCGCGGTTTTATCCTATTTAACGCCGAGAATTTTATTTAAAATCTAGATCAGGGGTGGGTCGGGAGAGGCGCTGCAACGTTGCAGCGATGCCTTGGTATTGGGCGAGCACGTCGAGCCGTCCCAAAACTGTCTCTGCCTTGAAGGCCGCGTGGAATGCGAGGACCTCTTGGAGATCGTGCTCCTGAAGCAGCTGGAAGACCCAGTCAATCGCAGAGAGCTCCGTAGAGTGGGCGGGGGCAGCACGCGCCGGCCACGCCTGTGGTGGACGAGCCTGTGGCTTGGAAACCTCAGGGTGGGGTCGGGGGGCCCAGGGGGCCAGAGGGGCCCGCCCGGGTTGCGGTGCGCGCGGCACGGAAGGTGGCACGCGCGTAATGGGCACAGGCGCTAACGGGGCGCGAGAGGCGTCCGGCAGGCCGGGGAAGGCCTCCACGGACATGAGTGGTGGAGGCGGAGGGCGGGCGGCGGCCGCAGGTGCCCTGGACACCTGTCGTGCCTGCCGGGGGCGTTGCGTGCGCGGTGCACGGGGACAGCCGCGGTAGTTCGCGGGGTGACCCGTGTTACCGCAGAGTACGCAGCTGGGAGGTTCGGGAGTGCCGGCCGTGCGCCCGCACTCCTTCGTGGAGTGATCATCCAGGCACTTGACGCACCTAGGGCGGAGGTGACAGTTGCGGGCCGAGTGCCCGTAACTCTGGCAGTTGTGACACTGCGATGGGGTGTTGGTCTTTCGCGGGGGCTCAACGGTGATGCCGCTGAGGCCGCAGACGGAGGTCAAGTTGAAAATGGACTTGCCCTCTGCCGTACGGTCAAGACAATATTGTAGGGGGCGCGGGTGCGGGGGTGGTACATTCGATGTACCTCCCGCACTGGAAGATCACCCTCCTTAAGGGAGGTGGTGACATCGTCTACCGAGATTTCGGCAGGGACGCGGCGGAGTACCACTCGGAGGAGGCGTTCCTCCTCAAGAGCGTACGTGAAGTACGCTAACTTGGATTCCCGAAGGAATTTGGTTAGACTACGGAAGTCAGTGCTGGTTGGGACCTTTACTTGAATGCCCGCCTGAATATTCAAGGCGGACGTGTAATTAATTTTAAGACTGTTAAGTCTCGTGGAGATCGACGTCCACTGAGACTTGTCTTGGATTGTAACTGGCGGCGGGGGGCGCGGCTTCCGCGTTTGGGGTTCTACGGAACCGG
The DNA here is from genome assembly GCA_015888305.1 of Antheraea pernyi. Classification (NCBI taxonomy): domain Eukaryota; kingdom Metazoa; phylum Arthropoda; class Insecta; order Lepidoptera; family Saturniidae; genus Antheraea; species Antheraea pernyi. The sequence goes on along the minus strand of MU158735.1, from coordinate 1,078,037 downwards.
AGTCTTGGCTCTGAGGGAGCGAGACGGAGACAGGCTTGGCTCCGCCCATACGTGGTCTTATTCGCGCCGGTACCTCGGCCATCTCGGAACCGGAATTCGAGCTGGAGCTTGTTGCGGGAGCAGGTGCTCGATCCGCCGGATTCAGCGGCGAATCCAGCGAATCCATGGAAGAATCCGAGTCGGACTCGAGAACCGCGAATGCGTTTGAAGTTGCCACGCGGGGCACTAATTGCTAGTCCTCGGAGGACTCGGATACGAATTTTTCGTAAACTGAGTTTAGCGACGTTTCGTCGCATCCGTTCGCTAGAAGAGCGGCGCAGAACCTATCTAGGTATGCTTTTCGATCCATCTCGGTGGATTGGGGGGGCAGGGGGGGACGCGAAACAACCTCCCTGCCTGAGGGGCAGGGGGGCATGCCTTAACGGTTTTTACGGGACTATCCAGAGTCCGAACCAAGAGAGCTGTGGGCGAAGTGCAATGCCTCACAGTGAAAGAACCTACCTTGCCTAGGGGGAGTCCCTAACAAGCCTGAGGCCGAGAACGCAGACCGGTAAACCGGGCTACGCCTAAACAGACACTCAGGGATGGAATAGGAGGATCAGGAGGGTGGGAGGGAGACACCTGGACTTAACTAGGCGGCACCGCCAAGGCTAAGCTACCCATGCCCGTCTACCTTTGCCGTAGGCCGCGGCGCCTCCGGCGAGTGGGCAGGACGCTCCACACGCTTCGTTGAATCACCGTTAGGTATCCACGTGTGGCCAAAAGATTGGTCTTCTTGCGTCGACCGGGTCGCCCCGAAAAGGGCGGTTTGCTGTGCTCTGTATATAGCGCCTAACGATCGAACACTTCTGCTACGTCACGAACGGGACAGAATCGAGCTCGCGACGGCGCTCTCGTAACGAACGTAAGACGGCACGAACGCGAAGCGTAGCGTGGCACGAAGCTCGGAGCATACAAACACTCGCGACCGTGACGTGAACACACTCAGAAACGCGGAAAAAACCGTTACAAGAGCGGTGAGAAACGCGTGCGTCTCGAACGACTGCCCAATCGAACTATCGTGAACGCGGCGATTTATGCGTCTTTATTTATACTATTCGTCCCTACTCTGAGTAGTGGGGAGTATGATCCGCCCATTTGTTAATTCAAGTGATACAGTGGTGCTATTAGTGGTGCTAAAAATTTAAGGTTATTAACATCAATATGGTTTTTTTTTTCATTCGGTCCCCAAACCAAACATCACACAAACAATCAATTACCCCTTACATTAGCTAACATACATTAAATACAAATCTGGGTGTGAGTCATAAAACAGTGAACACAGCTTACTTGCAAAATTACTATGCTTAGAAATACAGTTATAATAACTTAGTTTTTAGTTTAAATTGAAATGCACGCAAGGGACAACTAAATATATCAACAAATTGATTTATCTTATTATATTCCGAAAACATACGATAAAGAGGACAGTGTTGACCAACATTGGTTCTGCAATAAGGTGTCATGAAAGTTTTTTTATTCACTATACGACTCCCAGGACGTGGCACTACAATATTAACTTGTTGAAGTAAGTAATCGCAGTCAACCAAACCATGAATCAATTTATATAGAAACATTATATCTCCTGTTTTACGTCTATCACATAGGGTTTGCATTTTATAATGTAAAAGTCTAACTTCATACGATGTTAATGAATCTATAAGAAACCTATCTATGTATTAAATACGTGAAGCCCAAACTTTGTATCCCTTTTTGAGAGAAATACGCGAACGGATGAACGTGAAACTTGGCATAGTTAAAGTTTATATGGAGGAGAAGTGCAGAAAGCTATTTATTTTATATAAAATGCATTAGAAGTACATTAAATTAATTAAAATATGCATTACTCACACTACTGCTTCAATTTTACACAACATATACACACATGTAAATAAAAAAAGACATTTTGACATCTGTCAAGAAAGGACTTCAAAAAAGGTTGTGAAGGAGGTTGCTATACACGACTGTATGTATTATTTTACTCTTACGGTCCAATTACCCTTTTTCATTCTACATTCAACAAAGATATTAACCCTAATAAAATTCAAACTTAAAAAAATCAATAAATATGGTCGAATGTCGACCACTGGGCGCCCACTAGT
>MU158735.1:1054289-1075173 GCA_015888305.1 Antheraea pernyi | reverse complement strand
AAAAAAAGTATTAACCGACTTCAATATCAATCAAAAACCCATAAGGCACTAAAAAGCGGAAAATAAATAGTTTATCAAATTAACCAAATGAAATAAAACATATGAATATGTGTGCTACCTAGAGATGTATTGGAAGTCGTGCATCATGGTTACTAGCATGTTATGACGCGAAATTATAAATCTATTTCCCACCAAAAATATCGCTCAACGCACTTAAAGATGTCTTCACTAAAAAAATCAACAGAGCAAGTCAAAACGTGCCTGAAAGGTTTGTACGCTCGAACACTTTTTTTGTAGGTGGTAGAGGCACGTTCAAGCTATTACTGGTTTCAGCATGAATGGGTCGGTTAGACCGGGGTAGCACCACCCTCTCGGAGAAAATGACTTGAAGTAACAGTGCTTGCATTGTTGCGGTTCGTTCGGACAGTGAGAGCGCCGGAGACCCACCTACCCCTTTCCCTTCCTCCTTCCCTTCCTCTCATCAAACACAGGCTGGCAACGCACTTGCGACTCTCCTCATGCTGCAAGTGTCTATGGACGGTGGTGATCACTTAACATCAGGTGACCCATCTGTTAGTTTGCCTCCTATGGTATAAAAAAAACACATAATCATTGACAAACTTGTCCATGCTTATTGACTTGTTGAGTTTATCATCTTGTACGAACTAGTGTACATGCTTATTATGATTTTGCGGAGTGGTAGGGTTTTACAGCCCGACTGGATCGCAACCACCATGTATTCGGTGAAAAAGCCCGTCATAGTGATTCGCTTCTGCGGGTCGCGTTTCGGGATCTGCCTGTGCATATCCAGCTTTTTGCAGGCCGGCATGACAGCGATGGATAGTGTATCACTCGGTGGTCGCCATTCTCTTTGGAGTGTACTGTGCATAGTGCAGAATTTTTGCCGTGCTACAATTTTAAAAAAAAAAGTGCGTGCGTACAAAGTACACATGTCAGAAGTGAAACTTCTTTGGCGAACTAATTTATAAGTCTTGTTTATATTTATACAAACAAAAAAAAGAAAAATAAAAAGTTTTTTTATTTATTTAATCTGCGTTTACTGCAAATGACGTCACTTCCGTTGCATACCTGCGTGACGTTACATCTGTAAAAATTTTACCCTCATGCGCCTAAAGAAGTTTCACTTCAAAAATGTTGATTTTTTTAAAGTACAACAACGCACAATACCGCCCCGTTAACAAAAAGAAACGTAGACAAATCACATACCTAAACCTTCCTCGTAAATCATTCTATATATTTGCGAAAACCACATGAAAATCCGTTCATTAGATTTTGAGTTTATCCCAAATAGATAGACAGACGTGGTAGAGGACTTTGTTTCATAATATGTAATGATAATAACATTAGTGTTACCGCTCACCGTCGGTGCCGCTGCATCACATTCGGGAGACGAGTCTACAACACGACCGGAACATTGATGTTGGCGCCACCATATTATAAATATACATCGACGCTAGCGCCAACATATTACAAGATGCATAAATATTCATTGACTTCATAGTTCGGCCATGAAAGGCTAGATGTCGCTGATCTACATGTCGACACAAATTAGTCAACACATTTGAGATACATAAATAAGGATAGTTATATAAAATTGTTCTATAGCTTAAATAACATTAATTTGTTCATACTTTATTATTTATATGTTACTTAAACTATTTTGCGGAATTATGTATAAATAGTAATCGCTTTGACTTATATAGATGGGCCTTTAAAAGGCAAGATGTCTGTGATATCTGCGCACTTCTTAAATACCAAGTATTGGAAGGCGAAGCTCTGGCCAAATAAATAGTGACAGTATCTACGATGTAATTATTGCCATTCCTGACTGCATCGACTCTATACGTGATTAGTGTAACATTAGTCATTCTTATAAAAAGTTAGTACACGTACAGTACTACAGTATATAGTATTGTACATACGTACAGTACTACAGTATATAGTACTGTACGTACGTACAGTATATACAGTATATTGAAAGTTTCAAATCGAAACATATGTCAATGAATAGTGGTCGACTTTTAGACCTCATCGACCCCAAATTCAGTTTTCGTTTATTAACCCCTATTGCTACTATAGCGCCACACTAATTTAGCATATGCTGACGGAACCAGAGATGGTTCTTCTTACATCAACACTCCATTGTTAATAAATACGTCCGGTACCGCTACGACACACCTGAGAGGCGAGACTACAACGCCACCCGGGGGAGCCACTATTGACCTGCGATACCGCGCTATTGACTTTATCGGGGGTGTTACTAATGACCTTAATGCTATTGGTTGAAGTTATCAACGCCACCCGGGGGAGCCACTATTGACCTGTGATACCGCGCTATTGACTTTATCGGGGGTGTTACTAATGACCTTAATGCTATTGGTTGAAGTTATCAACGCCACCCGGGGGTGCCACTATTGACCTGTGATACCGCGCTATTGACTTTATCGGGGGTGTTACTAATGACCTTAATGCTATTGGTGGAAGTTATCAACGCCACCCGGGGGAGCCACTATTGACCTGCGATACCGCGCTATTGACTTTATCGGGGGTGTTACTAATGACTTTGGTTGAAGTTATCAGCTGTTTATTATTTACACCGATGTGAGACGCCATTGGTTGGAGGTATCTGTATCGGCTGACTATACATTTTTTTATAACACCATATAATTTATACACATATTGATAGTCGAAAAAGACACCAAAATGGCGGTTCCAATGGTATTGTTTTTATCAGCACTACACTCTATACATCTCAGTATTACTACTTATGGGTGAAGACTCATAAAAATTACTTATCTTTACCTACATATTTTGTTCTATATATAAATAGACGGAGGGAAAACACAACTGATTTTCATTATTTTATTTAGTACTATTTACCTTATTATGTACTATGTTTAGTATTATTTACCTTTTTTTTATTTAGTGGATATTGGCGAGATAAAATGTTTACAAGAAACAAAAAGGTGTGTGTGTGCGATTCACACACGATAGAAGTGAAACTTCAGTAAATCGACAAAAGAATGAGATGAATATATATAACAAGGGTAGAATAATTACAAAGTTTATTTGTTTAAAAATGAATTTATTATTTAGCACAACAAGATATAAAAAATACTCACAAACACTGTTAAATAATAACACACCACACTGACTTCTTACTAAAAAGCTGTAATATGCACCCGCATACAGTGTACAGTAGTGTTAGCTCACTTGCTTTTCACATATTAACTGCATATTAAATGCTCAAATACAAGCAAGTATTAAACAGTGTATACATACACACCGACATTTGCTTACTCGCTCTGGCTCATATTACATTAATCACGTAGTGTCGATGCAGTCAGGAATGGCAATAAACACATCGTAGATACTGTCACTATTTATTTGGCCAGAGCTTTGCCTTACAATACTTGTTACATTATAAGTGCGTAGATATCACCGACATCTTGTTTTTTTAAAGGCCCATCTAGAAAAACTAAACTAAAAACTAAGAATCTTTCTTTGAACGTCTGTTCCAAAACTCGAGGGGTAATACAACAAAAACCGCAAACCAGTAAAATCTTCCATGTCGAGTGATGAAGAAACTTACAAATCACAAGAAAGATATTTTTTCTCACGGAACGAAATGTGTCAAGTTCTACGAATGGATGCCGAACTTTGTGGAATAATGTTGTGGTATTAATGACGGGAAGCCTACAGGTCGCGGGAAGGAAAACATTTTTTTTTTCTCATTGAACGAAACCGCGTCAAGTTCAACCAATGGACTTTTACTGTGTGGATACTGTGTGATTACTACGTATCACCGTTGTTCTATGCAGGAATAACTTTTTGGTATTACTGTACGCACGGCTCATGTTTTTTTTTTTTGCAGGTATTAACGATGTGATTACAGTTCGATTTTTGTGTAAATCTTCCATGTCGAGTGATGGGGAAGCCTACAGATCGCGTTATAAAGAAAAGGAAGTTTTTATGGAGCGAAGCGGCGTCATGTTTCACTGATGGATGCCGAACTTTGCTTATGTACTATGTGTAAATATGTCTTATGTACTATGTGGATAATATGTCTTATGTACATGTGGTTAAAATGTCTTATGTACTATGTGGTTAAAATGTCTTATGTACTATGTGGTTAAAATGTCTTATGTACTATGTGGTTAAAATGTCTTATGTACTATGTGGTTAAAATGTCTTATGTACTATGTGGTTAAAATGTCTTATGTACTATGTGGTTAAAATGTCTTATGTACTATGTGGTTAAAATGTCTTATGTACTATGTGGTTAAAATGTCTTATGTACTATGTGGTTAAAATGTCTTATGTACTATGTGGTTACTGTGCCTATGTACTATGTGGTTACTGTGCCTATGTACTATGTGGTTACTGTGCCTATGTACTATGTGGTTACTGTGCCTATGTACTATGTGGTTACTGTGCCTATGTACTATGTGGTTACTGTGCCTATGTACTATGTGGTTACTGTGCCTATGTACTATGTGGTTACTGTGCCTATGTACTATGTGGTTACTGTGCCTATGTACTATGTGGTTACTGTGCCTATGTACTATGTGGTTACTGTGCCTATGTACTATGTGGTTACTGTGCCTATGTACTATGTGGTTACTGTGCCTATGTACTATGTGGTTACTGTGCCTATGTACTATGTGGTTACTGTGCCTATGTACTATGTGGTTACTGTGCCTATGTACTATGTGGTTACTGTGCCTATGTACTATGTGGTTACTGTGCCTATGTACTATGTGGTTACTGTGCCTATGTACTATGTGGTTACTGTGCCTATGTACTATGTGGTTACTGTGCCTATGTACTATGTGGTTACTGTGCCTATGTACTATGTGGTTACTGTGCCTATGTACTATGTGATTGCTATCGTATGTACTATGTGATTGCTGCCGTATGACTATGTGATTACTGCCGTATGGACTATGTGATTACTGCCGTATGTACTATGTTGTTGCTGCCGTATGTACTATGTTGTTGCTGCCGTATGTACTATGTGATTGCTACCGTATGTACTATGTGATTACTGCCGTATGTACTACCTGCTTGTTACTGTCTGTATTTTACTGTATGTACCTTTACAGAATTACATGATAATCCGCTGGAATGTGATAACTACATATGTGTTATAAAGCAAGTGCTATGTGATAAATGTGTTATAAAGCAAGTTACTCGTATTATTTTCTATTTTCAGATCATGGATCCACGAGGTACAAACAGTAAACGCCGAGGGACACTGCTACTTCAGGATGGCCGAGTGTTATCACCCATCTCCGGGGCCGCTGCATCACATTCAAGAGACGAGACTACAACACGACCGGAACATTGATATTAGCGCCACCATATTATAAATATACATCGACACTAGCGCCAACATATTAAAGATACACATTGATACCAGCGCCGCCATATTAGAGATAAGAATAAGAATTATTATTATTATATACATTTCAATAAAATGGCATTTTAATGGCGCTAATATCAATGTGCATCTCTAATATGGTGCCGTTAGTGTCAATGTGTCTCTTTAATATGATGGTGGCGCTAGTGTCCAATGTATCTCTCTAATATAGTGTCGCTAGTATCAATGTGTATCTAATATATTGGCGCTAGTTGTATATTTATAATATGATGGCGCTAATATCAATGTTCCGGTCGTGTTGTAGTCTCGTCTCTTGAATGTGATGCAACGGCACCGGAGGTGGGTGAACCATCTTGTTAGTTCATAGAATTGATGGCAAGAAACTTGTAACATCATACCTACTTGACAATGGCAGTAATAATCTACTAGACGATCGATTGTCAAAAATATAATTATTGGTTTTTATATTTTAACTAGCTTCTTCCCGCGACTTCCCGCGTTGAATAGTTACTTTAGGCCAACGCTAACACGCAGCGGAAGCACTCATCAGGAAAAAAAGTGCGTGCGTACAAAGTACACATGTCAGAAGGGAAACTTCTTTGGCGAACTAATTTATAAGTCATGTTTATATTTATACAAATATAAAACTTTAGATTTCCGAGGCTTGAAAAATAGATGAAAAATCTACGTTTACTGCAAATGACGTCACTTCCGTTGCATACCTGCGTGACGTTACATCTGTAAAAATTTTACCCTCGTGCGCCGTGCGTTTATAATATATAATATAGTATAACGTGCGTTTCACTTCAAAAAAGTTGTGAAACATTTTTCATTGGTGCTCCGCTCCTATTGGTCTTATAACATAATTATATATAGCCTATAGCCTTTCTCGATAAATAATCTATCTAACACTGAAAGGATTTTCAAATCGGATCAGTAGTTCCTAAGCGTTCACCCATCACACTAAGACGAATAGGAGCGGAGCACCATAGAAGAATGTTTCTAAATAGTTTTTTTCCTCTTGAGAACTTTCACTGCGTGTTGTCAGCGTTAGCCCAAAGTAACTATTCCACGCCGACGAAGTCGCGGGCAGAGCCTAGTAAGATAATAAAAGTCGCATAGATAGTTTAGTACTTTAATAAAAATCTCTCGTTACATCCAGTGACGGTAAATTATGAACTACTTTAGAAAATTCTGTGTATTTACAGCAGAAGCTGTGCCTTCCCTCTTCCGACCTCCATTTAAGCCACGAATAGTTTTTATTGTCGACACTGATAAAAGTTAGTTTATTAGTTCGCCAAAGAAGTTTCACTACTGACAATTGTGTACTTTGTACGCACGCATATTTTTTTTCTGCAGACCATTGGTCCGTACCTTTTTTATTCTATCGTTAATTTTATAAGTCTTGTCAAAAATCGTTTAAAGTGTTAGATAGTATTGTTATTATTCTACTTAACTATTAAGTATTAGCTGTTTCAGCTACTTCATTCGCGTGGAATAGTTACTTTGGGCTAACGCTAACACGCGACGGAAACTCTTAATTTTGAAACATTCTTCATTGGTGCTCCGATCCTATTGGTCTCAGCGTGATGATATATAGCCTATAACCTTCCTCGATAAATGAGCTATATAACACTGAAAGAATTTTTCAAATCGGACCAGTAGTTCCTGAGATTACCCCTTACAACGTCGCAAACTCACAAACTTTACTTCTTTATAATATAACTAGCCGACCGGTGCCCACTTCGTTGGGCGGTAATAGGCATTATCAAGCTACAACTTTTCTCTAGAACCCAATCATATAACTCTCGTCGTTAAGGCAGCGTTTGTAAGAAACGTTTTCGTTCGACCATTATTTCTCCGACTCCCCAGATATTACCCCCTATAACCTCACAAACTTTACCTCTTTATAATATTTGTATAAATAATATAATTATTTAATAGCTTCTGCCCGCGCCTTCGTACCCGTGGAATGGTTATTTTGGCCTAAGACGCAGCGGAAGCTGTGAAAAGGAAAAATACCCTGATTTTGCAACATGCTTCAGTGCTGCTCCACTCCTATTGGTCTTACTGTGATGATATATAGTCTATAACACTGAAATAATTTTCCAAATCGGACCAGTAGTTCCTGAGATTACCCCCTACAACTTCACAAACTCACAAACTTTACCTCTTTATAATATTCGTATTTACATAAATTATATATATTAGATACTTTTTATTGTGATTATTTCCTTTATGGCTCCTTCATTCTTTTATTGCCATTTTTTAATTGTAATCCACAATGTCCAACGCCGGTACGTCCAGGTCTTATGGGCGAAGCTACTAATTGCGTCGCACAAACATTATTAGAGAGAGTGATTAACCGGGACTTAGTTGCACCTGGGAAGTTTTCAATTATCGAGTTCCCACGCTAGCAAGCGATGCGGATTTTTAAATGTCGCTTGGTGCAGTAGAAGATCGCTCTTTTTATATTTACTCACTTTTTCATATTACTGTACTCAGTCGTAGACAGACTGTTGTCGTTCGTGGCTATAATACAACGCGCATAGATACTTAATATTGTGTCGCCGTACCGCTTCACAAATTGAGAAAACCCGCCTAGCCACCGCAACAGGAGTAGCTGTTGTCGGCCTTCGGTCAGTACTTTGTGGTTTAAATCCAAGTCAATCCCTTTGACCTTCCCATTCCTCATAGCCCTCGTTTATCAGGGCTTTTTACTCTTGATTATCTTCATACTATAGTTTCACCACAATGTTCTCGAGTCAAACTTATGTCGACCGACGTTGTATCTGGACACGCTAACAATATCGCTTCAAAATGTAATATCGAAGTGAAACTTCTTAACGGACGGCTTTGAAATTTTGATCGGCAAGATTTTTGTGTGAGGATAAGTGGTGGGGATAAACACTAAGCACTGTGTCGTGTAGAGTGTTGAAAGCACCGGTTCTCGTCCAATCACCGAAGTTTTACAACGTCGGGTGCGGTCAGTACTCGAATGGATTAACGCGTGGGACGTTGGGCTGTTTGTTGTATTTTTAATAACACTAAAGCTCGTAAATATCTACTTGACAGCAAAATAACAGAAACAAGGGAAAAAATGAATACCGTAGACTAAAATAGAAGAAAAAATACTTAAATGTTTTCTCTTTTATATATCGTCACGATAAGGCCAATAGGAGCGGAGCACCAATGAAGATTGTATCAAAATCGTTTTTTTTTAACCGACTTCAAAAAAAGGAGGAGGTTATCAAACTACCCTTGATGAGAATTTGGTTAGGTTCTGATTATGGGATCCGTGACAAAGTAAGAAAACTTTCAAGAAACGAGCCTACTCCTTTCTTAAGGGCCGGCAACGCATCTGTGTTTCCTCTCGTGTCGCAATTGTCCATGGGCGGCCGTGATCACTTACCATCAGGTGACCCGTATGTTCGTTTGCCACCAATATTATAAAAAAAACTCATCAATTCTTAGGAGCCCATTGTGCTTATGTTCGTTGCTGAGTTACAATATGACGCAAGCATTGTAATTACATTACTTAAGGTGTATAATATGTGAAGCGATGGTAGCCGAGTTGGTGGTAGAAACTATCGCGGATTACTGAAAAGGTTGCGTTCATACCACACGTTACTTATTGTACAACCAATTGAAACCATATCGCATACCATACCGCAAAAATGAGCATATTTTAATATACTTAAGGCGGAACGGAGTTCGCGGGCACTGCTAGTAAAATATATTTATGTACACTAAAAATGGAAAAAACTGGATGCCGTTGTCGGAACTGGACCAAATTGAAATGGGACCACATGGGAAGCACCAGCTTTCAAATAAATAAAGTAAATTTTCAAAAAAAAGTATTAACCGACTTCAATATCAATCAACAACCCATAAGACACTAAAAAGGGGAAAATAAATAGTTTATCAAATTAAATAAAACATATGAATATGTGTGCTACCTAGAGATGTATTGGAAGTCGGTGCCAACCAAACCGAAAATCATATCATCTACAGGTACAAAGTTTAAGTCCACTCTCGCGTCTCTGTAATACAAAAATTTTGGTTGGCACCGACTTCCAATACATCTCTAGGTAGCACACATATTCATATGTTTTATTTAATTTGGTTATTCCGGGTTTCCCTATTTACTAAATCACCATTTTTTCATTTACCTGTTAATAATATGAAAGGGGTTTTTGGCAGGGTTTTGGAATGTCCTTTTATATTCCACTAGCTGATAACCGCGACCACATTGTTTATCGTCTCAGTTGTTTGTTATATTTAATAGTGTTAAGTTTTATAATAAATACCCGAAGTATTCTGAAGGTGGTAGAGCCACGCTGAAGCTAACACTGGTTTTAGCATGAATGGCATCCCTTCAGCACCCTCTCACAGAAAACCTATGTAAAGTAACAGTGCTTGCATTGTTGCGTTTCGTTCGATCAGTGAGAGCGTCGGAGACACACCTTCCCTCCCTTCTCCATCCCCCTCCCCCTAATCCCTACAAATACAAGTTGGCAACGCACTTACGATTCCTCTGGTGTTGTTAGTGTATAAGGACGGTGGTAATCACTTAAAATCAGGTGGCCCACCTGTTCGTTTGACTCCTATGACGAAAACACATTACCGATTAGCCGGCTTGTGAGTTTAAGGTACCATGTCAAGCGGGTTTTAATGTCTAAAAGGCTTATTATAGGGTGGATAAATATGTGAACGATGGTGACGACTGGAAATGACGCCCCTCTCTGTGCATCCGCTAACAACGAATGTAACTATTTATGTTTTGTAAAAATAATAGGTCTTTCTTTACCTATGAAATTGCCGTTCTGCAGTACTGGCCATTTCAAATAAAAATAATTTTTTGTTTGGCTAAGAATTCAAATTTCAAATTAATTTTATTTTAAAAACATGGAATTCTTTTTCCAAAAGTTGTCATTTGTTTATTGATTAGTGTTACATTTTCATCGCATTTCAATCTTTTTTGTCATCATGGATACGTTAAAAATTCGAGTAATTATGGAATATGAGTACCGTCGTGGCAGCAACGCGGCACAAGCGGCACGCAACATCAACGACGTTTATGGAGCTAACACTACAAACCAACGCACCACCTGTTATTGGTTTGCTCGCTTCCGTTCTGGGAATTTCGACCTGAAAAATGAACCCCGCGGTCGTCCAAAGACTTTGGTCGACGATGACGAATTAAGGCGATTGTGGAAGCTGATGATACACAACTTACGGCTGAATTAGCAGCAGCTTTCGACGTTAGCGTCAAAACAATATTGGTCCATTTGCGTCAAATTGGCAAGGTAAAAAAGCTTGACAAATGGGTGCCCCACGAACTCAATGATCGCCAGCGCGAAGTACGCGTCGAGACGTGCCTTGCACTGCTCAACAGACACACAAATGAAGGAATTTTGAACCGCATTGTTACCTGCGATGAAAAATGGATTCTGTTTGATAACCGCAAGCGCTCAGCAAGTTGGTTGGATCCTGGTTCAGCACCTAAACAATGCCCTAAACGAAAACTTACCCCTAGAAAAGTGATGGTCACTGTTTGGTGGTCTAGCGCCGGTGTGATTCATCACAGCTTCTTATCAAACAGGGTGAGCATTACTGCAAATGTGTACTGTGAAGAACTGAAAACAATGATGGGGAAGCTGGCAGAATTCCACAATTTGGATAACTCATTGGCGGGATAAAAATTCAATACCCGAGAGGCAGTACAAAATGCCTTTGAAGAATTTGTTGCCTCCCGTCCAGCTGATTTCTTTAAGAAGGGCATCAATAAACTGCTACTGCGTTAGCAAAGATGCATCGATTGCATGGGTGATTACTTCGATTAATACAAATAAAAAATACATGAAAAAAATTCGTGTAAATTTTTTCATTCCAAACGGCAATTTCATAGGTAAAGACCTCATATATGAAGAGATAAACCAGATCGAGTTTTAAGATTTAAGAGTATAGGAAGGCCGTAAAAGGTATGGATGGATTGTGTGATTTTCCGACGTGAAGTAACAGTGCTTGCATTGTTGCGTTTCGTTCGGTCAGTGAGAGCGCCAGAGCCCCACCTCCCTTCCCCTCTCCTCTCTCCCCTCACTGCTTTTCCCCCAAACACAGGCTGGCAACGCACCATCAACACCCCCGGTATTGTTAGTGTCTATGGACGGTGGTGATCACTTAACATCAGGTGACCCACAAGTTCGTTTGCCAGTTATGACATTAAAAAAAAAAACAATAATATGTGTGTAAAATGTGTGAATACTGAGATGACATCTGATAGGTGAGCGTGGAAAAGGAAAACATGTTGTGCCGACCCTTCTTAGGTGGGTTAAAAAGATGATGAATGTAGTAGGTACGAAGAATGAGTAAAACCGATGACCTTTTCAACTAATTCAACAGTCATTTCGCCCTTTAGGTGTCATAGCCGCGGTATGTGCAATCGGGCTTTGCCCCTAAGTGTCTACGTGCACTGGGGTTCGTTTTTTTCCAGGCAAATTTTTTCCACTAAATATATGACATATAGACTGAAAGCGTGCGCACTGCGGGTAAAATTCCGCACCGAATTTCAATCCCAAGCATTGCTTACGTTAACGGGAACATGTCCTATATTTTTTATAATCAAATCAAATTATTATTGCAAAAAGTATGTTATGACAAATGTGTGTGTGCTTGTGGAAAATTATAGTGCTTATTATCAGTTGCGGTAATTGTACTGTATGACGAAGGATGCTACTCATTTATTTCTACATTTCATAGGGGGCAAACGAACAGGTGAGTCACCTGATATTAAGGAATCGCAAGTGTGTTGCCAGCCTTTGTTCGAGAGGAGGGGAAAGGAATGATAGGGGAGTTGGGTCTCCGCCAATCTCACTGACCGAACGAAACGCAACAGTGCAAGCACTGTTACTTCACGTCGGTTCTCTGTGTGTTGGGTATACAGTGGACCCCCGATAATCCGACAAACGTTTTGCAAGGCAGGGTCGGACTATCGAATTTGTCGGATTATAGAGTACTGCCTAAGGCCTCCTATAGTCCGGATTTGTTTTAGAAAAGAGTACCTTATAATCCGACAAATTACAGATCCAATGATAAAATTCTATTATGTATGTTGAATTTAGTAAATTAAACAACACAATAGAGAACTTACGTTTTACTATAAAATTAACGTCAATGGTATTATAAAACAAAAACTATGAATAAAAATCATAATTGAATTAATCAAGTTTTGAACTGTACAACTATGCATTATCTACATCAGCGAATATGGCCAAAAAAACATTCAATACGTAATAATAGCCATATCGGATTATAGGGGGTGCCGGATTAGACAGAGGCCGGATTACCGGGGGTCCACTGTATATTGTGATGTGAAAATAAAACAAATTTTTAGACATCTTTATTTTTATTATTTTTATATACATGACCTAATACTTTAGCCTAAACAACGTTACTGCAGAGTTACAACTATATTGAATACTAGCTGTGCCAGCAACTCCGTTCGCGTGGTACCTAATGTAAAAAAACAGTCACCAATAAAATCATCTTGGATGTATTCAGTTCATTTAATTATTTTTTCTTCGTACTTACTACGCTATTGACCTAGCAAGGTTTTGACAGATTCACCGGACCACCTTGACAGATTCACCGGACTACCTTCACAGCTTCATCGGACTACCTTGACAGCTTCACCGGACTACTCCATATACTTATCTACGTTACTCTCGTACTCAAGTCGCGTCGTCATTAAAATTACAATAACTTTTGATAGAGTGAAAACAAAATGTTACTCCAGGATAAGCGTTATGATTTTCTTACTGAGGGTTTAACTATGTATCATTATGATACAAACATCTGGACCAATTGCTACCGTACAGGGAGCACAAAACTAGATTATTTTTAATCTACAGGCAACAAATCACCCCAATTTGATGATATATACACCTATATGTCGTCTCACCGTATAGTCTGGTTTGTAAAACCAGAGGGGGACTGGCTCTCGACTGCAGCTGATTTAACACAGCAAAAAGTGCTTTTGCTAACAGATATTCAATTTGAACTAAGGCGGGAATAAAGGACCGCTACCACTGTGCTTTGGTTGCGTCACGATTTTTTCCTCCACTGATATCTCCGATCGTAAGGATTCGAACCTACGTCCATCGACGCAGTGTCCGAACAGACTATTCATTGAGTCATTATTGCTTCAATACACGCGTTAGAAGTTATACTTCTTTGGCGTAACAAGATAAAAATATTTTCAAAAATTTTATCTTTCGCCTTATTCTATGTTTGTAGAAAAAATGACACTAACAATAGAAAACGTTGAGTAGCTAACTTCAGGGTGTCAATTTTTGTGACGGTGTGCGCGCGCATCGTGAAAATCTACTCTCATCATTTTTCCATAACGCGCCATAAGAAGTATAACTTCAATATAATCACTTTTAACTCACCCTCTGATATGTACGAACCCTCTCAAGAGAGTACAGTCTTTGTTTACTTGCGTAGGAAAACCATGTTAATATTCTGAACTAAAAACAGGAATGCAATTGTTCGACACACTTCTTCAAATCTGGATAGTGCTCATTGGACCCAATACCCAAAAATCTATAAAAGAGGGTGACCATGCTTTTAGAAATATGTCGAAACGAAAAAAAAAACATTTCGTTCTGATATATCATGTACTCAATTTCATATATGCAATATATTTGATACAATATGTCATTATGATTTATTAAGGATTCATTCAATTCATTCAAATTCAAATTCATATCAAGGATTCATTAAGGATTCATAAAATATATTACGGAATATTTTACATTTTAGCCACGAGTAGCTTCAACGTATACAAAACACGTAAAAAAAAACGCATACATCAATTGTTGTTTTAATAAAAATCTCTTTTTACATCCAGTAACGGGAAATGACGAATGTGTTTAGAAAATTCTGTGTATTTACAACAGAAGCTGTGCGTTCCGTCGTCCGACCTCCATTTAAGCCACGAATAGTTTCTATTGTCGCCACATATATCTTTGCAGAAAGTTAACTGTTCTATCATCGTATTATTATAATGTGAGGAGTTGATTGTTACGAAGGCGACAGCCGCTTTGTTATCAGGATCGTAGATAACCTGGAAATGATATTTAAAATTTTAATATCAGCATATACGAGACCCACTACAGGGTGATAGGCCTCTTCCCGAAGTAACGTATAAGGATAATCACCGGCAACAGTCTACAACCTATTTGACTAATGTTCAACATCGTGAGAGTCCCAAGTGCGTTGCCAGCCTGTATTTGGGGCGAGGGGGAGGGGGTACGAGGACCGGAAAGTGAAGTGGGCCCCAACGCATCAATGCAAGCACTGTTACTTCACGTCGGTGTTTCTGTGTGTCGGGTGGTAGTACCGGGGGCGGGCCAACACATTCATGCTGAAACCAGTAATAGCTTCAGCGTGCCTCTACCACCTCTAGATGCTTACAATTGACTCATCTCTGTGCTATCTGTTAGTGAATAAAACCGAGTGTAACTTGTAATGTATTAGACATGTTATGTATTTGTATGTTAAATTAGGGCCTAAATTAAACATACAAAGTATTTTTCATCTTGATTTTGATCGAAAATTTATACGGAAATTTGGGTTAATAAATCTCCATATAAGTGAACGACACAGAAGACTCGAGACAGAAGATCTTCAAAAATAACGACAGAATTGACAAATTAACGTTCAATTGTTCAGTTGCCATATTATTTTAATGCATGGTTGTAGTGTACACGCAAGATTCGATATTCATTTTCTCAATTAATACAGTCATACAAAACCGACGCGGGAAAATAGTACCTAATGGTATATATCAGGTGTTAGGTCAGTCGCTTACAATATTCTAAGAGATGATAATTCATGGTCACATTATCATATAAAATAATAATATCAAAACAAATATATAAACAACAAAGAGAACCTAAGTTAAAGTCTGTTGTAACTTTCAAAAGTATACACACGAACGTAATAAACCTAGATGCAATGACCGTTACCCAAAGCTGCAAGGGGCGACCCGAAGTTAATAACTTTCAATAATAAAACGGACAATAAACCCTTTTGTTTTGATCCTGACGTGCCCACGTTCACTTTCAAGTGAAAGTGAAATTACCCAACGGTCATTGACACTGATTTTTCTAGATAATTAGGTCAAATATTAAGCACCTATATTTTAATTGATTTCGAACGAGATTCAAGTGCTGACTATCCTCCATAAATATTGCTACTGTCTAAACTTTCAGCCTGTATATAAAACTCATTATTGCAGAACACGGCAGATAAGCCATTACTTCTTTAGACGGCAGGCAGCAAACTTAAAATAAACAAACCTTATATAAATACATAGGGACGGGTACAACTCCGTTATTGTTCGCGTCGACGCCGAGGTATATCGCTCTCTGTCGACCCCCGCTGTCGGGTAGCGTGAAGACCCCGTGCGTTCCCGTATACAGCACTACTGATCTACCGTACTTCTGTATACGATGTCTTAAAGCCTGAAATATATGAACATAACCTAGTAATTTAGTATTAACTAGCGACAATCCGCGCCTTATTCTGTGTTTGTGTCCTTATAAACGACTGGCTTATGCTAGAAGCTTCGCTTGCGTTAATATAGATTTGATATAGCCTTCGGAAGCAAGTTTTTCGTCGTTAATTTTTTACAAATAACCATAACTTTTTGAAAAACAAATTATAGCGACGCTTTTTTTTTCAAAATTAAGCCTACTTCCTTCGTTATTCTATTATTTTTAAAGATTTTTTCACTATCTTTATATATAAACTAGCCGACCCGTGCCCACTTCGTTGGGCGGTAATAGGCATTATCAAGCTACAAGTATTTTTTTAGAACTCAGTCATATATCTCTCATCGTTAAGGCAGCGTTCGTAACGTTTTACCATTTTTTCCCCGACTCTCCAGATATTACCCTCTACAACCTCACAAACTGTACCTCTTTATGATATTAGTATAGATAATATAATTAGTTAATAGCTTCTGCCCGCGACTTCGTACGCGTGGAATGGTTATTTTGCGCTAAAACGCAGCAGAAGTTCTGAAAAGGAAAAAATACCTCGATTTTGAAACATTCTTCATTGCTGCTCCGCTCCTATGGGTCTTAGTGTGATGATATATAGCCTATAACCTTTCCTGATACATGAGATTTATAACACTGAAAGAATTTTCCAAATCGGACCAGTAGTTCCTGAGATTACCCCTTACAACGTCACAACGTCACAAACTCACAAACTTTACCTCTTTATAATATTAGTATAGATTTCTTCTGTACGTGTATGTCACTGTGCTCCTCCTAAACGGCTGGACCGATTTTGATGAAATTTTGTATGCGTGTTCAAGTAGATCCTAGAATGGTTTAGATTCCCAATTGGACCCGTTAGGTGGCGTTGCGGTTGACTTTTGGGATTTTTTTTATTATCAAGGCAGGGCAACGTCTGCCAGGCTCGCTAGTATATTATAAAACAAAGTCCTCTACCGCGTCTGTCTGTCTGTTCGCGATAAACTCAAAAACTACTGAACGGATTTTCATGCGGTTTTCACCAGTAAATAAAGTGATTCACGAGGAAGATTTAGGTATACAACTTGTCACGGTTTTTTTATTATCAGGGCGGGAAAACTTCCGCCGGCCCTGCTGGTTTCTGAATAATTCATTCCTTTTTAAAGAAGGACTGGCTCTCATGTGTAGTCTGATATTTTTCTAAGACGTCAATTTAAAATAGAACGCCGAATATATTGAAATCGTCAATACTCACATCTTCTAAAGCAGCCCAATCGCCAGCGTTTCCTCTCTGCCACTGAGGCGCTGCGTTCGCGTAATGAAAAGTAGCTCGATGCTGAGCGTACATTGTATAATCCGCCCTCGCCGCTAGATGGCCTCGACTTAAATACTGGAAGAATGTAACAGTCAATGGCATTATAAGTAAAACGCTGTAGATATGCCATAAGCGCTTCGACAGCTCCTTGTTAAAATTTTGGTTAACTAGGAAATGTGATCTAGCTCCTTAAATCCCGTATCTAAGCGACATATAACTATTTCTTTTTCACAACCGATATTGAGAATATGCCATCCTACTTCCATATGTTATCTAAGACAGTGCGTCGTTACAATATTACTTTACGTATGTGTGCGTTGTCGTGCCATTTGTTTTGTCAAAATATCATGTAGGTAACATATCTACCACCTACACACTACAAAAGTTGAAGCGGCTTAAGTCTAGTTTAGTTAACCTCTCTTCAATCACTAGTTGAACAACGCAACGGCCATCACATTATGCCGCTGTTATAGTTTTTTTTTTTTTTTTTCGAACTGACTATGCTATTGACCTGGCAAGGTCTTTACAGCTTCACCGGACTACTAAGGTCGAGCGCTTAGGGCACTCAGCCGATTTTGGTTTTGGGTAACATACACAAGGGTGCACGCACACCTCGGCTTGGGCTGTTTCCTGGAAAAAGACACGTCTGTCCTAGCTAACTATTCTAAGCTATTCATACATATATACATTTGTGAACCATACAATCGAAATTGCATGATTCACAAATGAATACGTGTATATCGGATTGAAACGAACTTAAACTATTCGATTCAGTTCGATGGGGGAAAAAAAAAACAAAACCCTCCCACCATGTGTATATATGTGCACGTGTGTGAGAGAGATGATCTCATATGTCTGTTCAAGTGATGTAGGTGAGTCACTGTATCGCGAAAATAATATCAAGAGGGCTCCGCGCGGGGACGACCTAGGCTCGAGATATTATTGAGAACCGCGAAGTGTGCGGGAGCTAATAGGGATCGATTACAAAAGCGTGGGCGCAACACGCATTTTATAAGATTGAATTTAAATTTACTAACGGTGACGGCACCGAAGTCTAAAAATAGACATAACAAAAATTATTATTATTGTTTGACGGTTATTTTTAGGGGAAGATAGACGTAAATACGCGATTTACTCTATCTTATTTGAGTTATTTATTTTTTAACAGCTGCGCGCGCGAGCCGTTGTAGTGTAGCCGCGATGGCTGGAAATCTATGGATTGCCGTGACGGCACCTAGTAGCGGATTACGAGAGCACTCTTCGTACGCCGAGATCTCCGAGATCTCGTGGAAAATGAGTAGTTGACCTGCGTAGTCAATACTCGATAGGGAAAAGGAGTATGCGGGGTCATCCTGTGAAGGATTAGCCGCCGGAGGTTTGGGAGTGTGCTGGGACGCGGGTTTAGGAGCCCACGGGGCCTGAGGGGCCCGGTAGGGGCGGGGGGGCGCACTAGTCGCGGGTACGGACGCTGCCGGTGCACGAGACGTGCCCGGCAGGTTCGGGAAGGCCTCTCGAGACATGAGAGGCGGAGGTCGAGGACGGGCGGGGGCAGCGGCCGTCTTAGACGGCGACGCCTGCCTGGGGTATCGAGGGCGCTTTGTGCGCGGGGCGCGGGGACATCCGCGATAATTCGCGGTATGGCCCACGCCGCGGCACAGAACACAGCTCGGAGGGTCGGAGGCGTCTTTCGTGCGAGAACACTCCCTAGTGGAGTGGTCGCCGAGGCACTTAACGCACCTGGGTTTCAGGCGACAGTTTCGTGCGGAGTGTCCGTACACCTGGCAGTTGTGACACTGCGAGGGCACAGACGTTTTGCGCGGCGGCTCGACTATGACGCCGGAGAGGCCGCAAAGGGATGTAAGATTAAAAATCGCTTTCCCCTGAGGGGTGCGATCGAGGACAACGAGAACCATATCATATGGAGCCCTGGTGCGCGGAGAGCGCATACGATGAACCTCGCGAACAGGAATCTTCTGTTCCTTGAGGTCGTCTGAAATGTCGTCAGTCGGGAGTTCTGAGGGGACTCTACGGATCACAACCCGTAGTTTACGCTCCTCTTCGAGAGAGTGCGTGAAATAGCCCCACTGGTTGTCCCGAAGGAAACGAGTGAGGTTGCGATGGGCGGTGGACGTGGCTACCTTCACCTGAATACCTACAGCGGTATTCACGGCGGAGGTGTAAGGGATACCTGCCGTTTCCAGCAGGCTAGAAATCTCAACCCAAGACGCTTTGTCTTGGATCGTAACGGGGGGCGGTGGGCGGGGCTTCTTGCCCGAAACTGCGGAACCCGCAGCCACGGGCGAGTCGGGTCTAGA
Source organism: Antheraea pernyi (assembly GCA_015888305.1). Taxonomy (NCBI): domain Eukaryota; kingdom Metazoa; phylum Arthropoda; class Insecta; order Lepidoptera; family Saturniidae; genus Antheraea; species Antheraea pernyi. Next base: position 1,055,589 of record MU158735.1, on the reverse strand, counting down.
GGGCGCTGGTGTCGCCTTTGGCACTTTCGCGCCATCGACGTTTGCGATCTTTTTAGAGGGCAATTTGTCCTCCGGATCGGAAGAGGAGTTCGAGCGCTTCTTGCGCGGTTTGCGGTGCGTGACGGTGGTGAAGCCATCGTCCGCAGCAGGGGCTTGCTCAGCCTGAGGGGCTTGCTCGGCAGGGGGATCCTGCTGAGCAGGAGGGTCTTGCTCCATGTCGGAGCCGGAGTCGGAGTCGGAGTCATCGCTATCGCGATCGTCTGGGATGGGGAAGTTGTTGGAAGCCTCGATCTTGGCATAGATCAAGGGAGCGGGCTTCGAGGAATGAGGGAGCTCGGTGCGACGCTTTGCAGCGTACGCATCGTAATCGTCTACGAGACGAGGACAGATAGCGGCTATGAAGCCGCGGAGGCTAATGAGCTCAGTCTCTAAGAGACTGACCTCTTGTTCAGCGGCCATGCCGGGGCCTGAGGAGGGGAGTGGGGCGGGGGAAGACATGTGAAACCTCCCTGCCAGAGGGGCAGGGGGGCGCGCCTTAATGAATTTAACGGACTATCCCAAGTCCGGATCAAAGGGAGCTGTTTAAAACTAAACAAAATAGGAAAACAACGCAAATAAGTACCTGAGCGAGACAGGGGAAAAATAACATAAGACTACTTAAATAAACAAACGATAAAAAGTAAATAAATTTAAAAATAAATCACTGAAGAATTAAAGAAATACGTAAATAAATAGATAAATAAATGAGTAAATAAATACCAAAAAATATACCAAGAAATAGATAAAGCAATAAATAAATACAAAGGAAAGGTCTCACTCAGTTCCAGGAAAAAAAAACAGGTGCACCGCTGGTGTGCCGGATCAAAACAACACAATAACTGACGTCACTAAATCACGAGTATTAAAATCGAACTTAGCGCGCGCAGCAAAACGGACAACCGCTCGAGTCGACGATGCGATCGGAACTCCTGTTATAGTTACATTTTTATTACTGTACTATTAATTTCTCGCGGCTAGCACACGTTTTCTATAGAGTTATCCATTTCTACTTCTTATTTTATATATGTAAGAGTAACTGACGGCAAAATGGCGATTTTTTTAACACGCTTTTATTAGCTTCACCTGTATGTATGTATGTTTGTAACCGGCCCCTTTGAGCTCGATTTTGTCCTACTTTGAACGATCAGATTTCATTCAAACTTTGCACACCTGTCAAAGGTCGATGACAAAGCAAAAATCCGAAAAAAAAAGTTAAAAAAATTTAACTAAAAAATGAAAAATAAATAATAGTTTAAAAAAC
>MU158735.1:1038313-1050191 GCA_015888305.1 Antheraea pernyi | reverse complement strand
CCCCTTATCGTATACGGACCCCACGATAGCTATACCGCGGCCGCGTTAGACCACTGATCGCGCAGTGGCGCCATCCGCGCATGCGCAGACGTCGTATGCCGCGTTCACAGCGCCACCGGTGGAACTAAAATACAGCCAACCAGAGAGCTCCAATCAGACAAGACCACCATAAGGTATAGCCACCATACCAAAAAGAATTCCGTAGAAAACAAAAGACCACAACAACAAAGTATAGCCGCTACTGAGCAACCGGAACACAGACAGCGCTTCCCGCCGATCGTTGTGGAGAGCCTCCCCGAATGGGGTGAGCATCTCCAACGGTTGGCAGGGATGTTTTGACGCGACCCTAACGTCCGCGCATATGGGAATGGACTTCGGTTCATCCCGAACGACGCCCAAGAGTACCAATTAACTTGCGAATACCTCGAAAAACAAGATGGGGCGAGTTGGTTCACCTACTCACCCCAATCGCGACAAGGCCTGAAGGTCACTATCCGTGGCCTGCTAACAGGAACAAGACTTGCAAACGCTAACCGAAGCTCTACGTGCGAAGGGCTTCTAACTTGATTTCGCCCGGCAGATTAACGGACATAGGGGAAGAAACTAGTGCGTCTACTACGTTAATCTGAAGTGGACGCCCGGGCTTATGCCCGCTATTTACGCAGTGGAAATAGTGCTTTTAATACCAGTTCAAATAGAGGCCGGGGGGCCGCACTACGCACATAATTGTGACCATCCGAGAGAGGAGCTGGCGACCTGCGCCAACTGCGGGGGCGCACACCCGACGAGTAATAAGATACGCTGCCCCGTCTTCAAGTGGGAATGGAGAAACAAAACAAAGAAAGTCAAAAGGAGGCAAAGGAAACCGCCCACAATTACGCGAAGCCGAAGCCGAGGCCGCGGACCAGCCCGACCAGTCGGACCGGCCGCGCCCTTTATCTCCTATCACCTTAGAGACGTTCAAGGAACGAAAGAATTTTTTTTTTATTGTAGCACGGCAAAGTGACTGCACTGTGCCTGATGGAAAGCACAGTACAGTCCAATGGCAACCACCGAGTGACACACTATCCATCGCCGGTCGCCGCCGTTATGCCGGCCTACGAAAGGCTGGATATGCACCCCCAGAACGGGGGGAGAGTGAAGTCACCGCCAGAGGGGTAACCCTGATGCGAACACCCCCGCGCGCCCCACAAGGGGTGTGCGAGAAGTAACCCCGCAGGGTGTTCACTCACTATGGCGGTGGCCGTCATAGCGTGCGGCAGCTCTGTCCGAACTTATACCAATTATATTATTTAAAGTGTTCGAACAGTTGTTAATAATTTATTGTTTAAATTGGCCAGCCGGCTAATAAATTCTTTTTTTTTTATCGAGAAGCGTTTCTATTTCTTACAATATATATATTCTGTGGAAACATCTACTATCACTATAGCGTGCCACTGCATAGTTAAGTATGTTTCGGAATTGGCCATGTAAGCAATGTCATATACGTCAAAACCTTAGCAGCAAACTCAAAAAGGTTGCGGATCAGAATTTCTCTTGAAATACTCATAAGAGGTTCCTCTTAAAAAAATTAATAAGTCGAGACAGTCATAAGGACTGCTGACAGAAGTCAAAAATCTAAATAAGCAATTATATACATTTTTATGAAGTCTATTAATCAATCAAACGTATGATGAGCTACAAAATATCAATATTACATGTACACAGGCCCCTATACTATGTGTCGCTAGTTTGTCGTAAACCGCGCAAGCGCAATACGGCCGGTAATGCTTACGTAGCATACCATGACGCAAAATTATAAATTTATCTCCTGCCAAAAATACCACTTAACGCGCCTAAAGAAGTCATCACTTCAATAAATATTAACTGACCCGTGCCCATTTCGTTGGGCGGTAATAGGCATTATCAAGCTACAACTTTTCTCTAGAACTCAATCATATATCTCTCATAGTTAAGGCAGCGTCCGTAAGAAACGTTTTCGTTCGACCATTTTTTCTCCGACTCCCCAGATATTACCCCCTATAATCTCACAAACTTTACCTCTTTATAATATTATAATGATAATATAATTAATTAATAGCAGCGGAAGCTCTGAAAAGGAAGAAAAAATCCGATTTTAAAACATTCTTCATTGTTGTTCTGCTCCTATAGGTCTTAGCGTCATGAAATACAGCCTATGACATTCACAATAATGTAGCTTTCTATTAGTAAAAGAATTGTCCCAAATCGGTTTAGTACTTCCTGAGATTACCCCCTACAACGTCACAAACTTTACCTCTTTAGAATATTAGTATAGATGTATAGATTAACGTGTTGTATATGAAAAAACCGCCTAATAGAAATATCACTCAATAGATTACGACATAGACGCGGTTAACCATTCGTCCACACGATATGAAATAAATGGGAAAAGTCGTCAAAAGCCGTTTTATGCACTTGAGACGATAAATTTACTTATTTCGATAAGAATTCATAATTGTTGTTGATAATATGACCAATAAGCGTCACTTAACGATTGATTTTTTTTTTCTTTAATATAAAATATGACTTTTTGTGACTTAAATATAAAAGTTAGATATATGCTGTCGATGAGTTAATTGTAGGCATTGTCAGGCTTTACAACTTTTCTCTAGAACTCAATCATATATCTCTCATCGTTGAGGCAGCGTTCGTAAGAAACGCTTTCGTTCGACCGTTTTCTCTCCGACTTACTTTGCAAATCCGACTACCACAAAAAAAAATATTTTTATGTTTCGGGTTAATATATAGACTAATATATGACACTCACAAATAACGTGATTTTCTATTGGTAAAAGAATTTTCAAAATCGATTTCGTAGTTCCAACCTCAGAAACTTTACCTCTTTACAATATTAGTAAAGCATGGATAGCATAGATAATATTTTCCTACAGTGACAATGAAGATGACGTTGAAACACATTCTAATGTAGTTTAACGGATTAGCGGATAGATGGCGCTAAAAGCACTTTGATTAGGGCGCCATTTGTAATTTATTTTACTCGTAACTTTACCATTGTTTATTTCACATTATGGAGGGTCCAGGTAAGGAGAACCATCTCAGTATATTAGAAAGTGTCCACTGAAAGGCAGCAAATTAAGATGGCGCCATAATAGCAAGTGGAAAGTATTAAAAAATAGCGCCACAAATAATTAGAGTAGGATACTGAATTAAAGATGGAAAGAAAGACTTCTAGACTTTTCTTTATATTAACAACAATGAAATTATTAAAAAATAACAAAAGTTTATAACAATCGAATCATTATCTGTGTTATTTCAGCAGTTTTACAGGTTATATTCACTAAATTACATTTGACTACGTAAATAGTTCAGGTATTAAATACTGCATATCTCCTAACTACGAAAGTCACGAAAAATATTAAATTTCTCACCCCAGCACACTTCACTTCGTTTATAACTGCTAAATACATATAATTTACTTTTCCTACACTAGCGCTATTTTGACGAGTCTTCGAACCATAATTTGCTGTTTACAGGTGGACACCTCTTTCAACTGATCCCCCATACTAGATGGTTCTCCTTACCTCTACTCTCCATAGTTCACGTCAATGAACTACTTAACAAATAAACAATAGATTATATAATATTACAGTTATCTAATGAATGACTGCTTAAATAAACTTACCAATAAAATAAGGTCTCGTTTGACCATGTTGCATGAAATGACTGACTGGCGTTAGATGGTGCTTTACATAGTAAGTTGTATACAGATGTCTGTCGAAGCAAGCTTCGTACAACGTATGAAATACGTTCTTCAGTTTGTATCCAAACCTGAGGACAAAAACAATAATGTATCTCCTAGTATAATAAAACACAATACACGGGGATCACTGAAGAATAACTTCTAAGAGTTCAATAAGACGATATAAGTCTGCGTGTACCACGTTAAAACTATTCGATAGATATCAGTTATTGGCGGGATCTTGGAATGCCATGTAGTCTTTATATTTTATCCATAATCTTGTGTTATCTGGCTCTATATTGTGTAATGTTGGTGGTGCTTTACGTAATATAGTTTGGTTATTGTGCACAAGTGAACTGGATCGGAAATAATACCACGGACCATGGATTCTGACTTGCCACAAAAACTACCAGGAAAGTTCTAACAAGATGGCCACCATCTTGTTGAATCATTGTAATTATATCAAGAAACTTTTTTTTTTGTTTTCTCGAACTGACTACGCTATTGGCCTATTTAGAGGTCTCTACAGCTTCACCGGACTACTAAGGCGAGCGCTTAAGGCATTTAACCGATTTTGTTTTTAGGTAACATGCTCAAGGGCGCACGGCGCACCTCGGCTTGGGTTGTTACCTGTGAAATCCCGGATTTTTTTTTTATAGTAGCACGGCAAAATGACTGCACTGTGCCTGATGGTAAGCACAGTACAATCCAAAAACAATGACGACCACCGAGTTACACACTGTCCATCACCGGTCGCCGCTGTCATGCCGGCCTGCGAAAAGCTGGATATGCACAGGCTGATCCCGAAACGCGACCCGCAGAAGCGAATCACTATGACGGGCTTTTTCGCCATTTACATAGTGGTTGTGACCCAGTTAGGCTATAAAACCCTACCACCCCGCTATCGCCATTGCCTCATTCGTTATTCAGCAGGGTGCATCACATGCAGGTGAGGTTGGCTTGGGTGTCTCAAGTCTTAGATGTTATTTGACACCCCTTACACCCCAATCTGGAATCTGGCCTAGCTAAACTATTCTAAGCTATTCATACATATATTCATTTGTAAATCATACAATCGATATTGCATGATTGCAAGAAACTTGTAATATTGATACTCACTTGACAATGGCAGTAATAGTCTACTAGAAGATTGCTTGCCGAAAACAAAATAAAAGAAGATATCAATCTTTTTTATCTTTTAAACTAGTTTTTATTTTCATCTATACATATAATAAGAAATGTAAATCTAAAGTGTCCGTACGTTTTAGATTTTGTAAAATTATATGTTGTAGGTGTCTATGAACAAGAAATAAAAGACATTTCAATCAATCTTAGAAATGTATTGTTAGGGCACATTAATAATTACAACACCAGTGCGTTCGACATCTTTATTATAAGTGACAGTCCATAGACATTTTAGAGTGAATCACAGAGTAACATGTAATACTATCGTATTTATTTTATTCCTCAACATGTATGTCTGTTTGTGAACACGCATCACTGCTAAAATACTCCATTCATGATAAAACCTCTTCAAGAAAGTCATAAAGCATATCTTCGAGTAACATTCAGTCTATTCAGTTCATTAAAATCGGTGCGGTCTATCAAAAGTTATTTTACTAATTTCACGCGCGTGTTCCTATCTATCTCTTTCACTGCATCCCTTTCGTATCAGTAACATCTCGTTCCAAATCCATAAAAACTCCGTGTGTAATATTACAATAACTATTTGGATCCACTTTTCACCTCCTCATATCTCAAAAACCATTTCACGTAAACATGGCAAATTCGGCTCATGTATTGAGAATTGCTAGATATATATGTGCTCCACATTTTATATACACACATCAAACAGTTATGTAAATATTAACGTCCAAAAATCGTCATTTTTATCACTGACTGACCTATAGACCTAAATTCTAACCCAGTTCCAGATGACCTAGAATGTTCAAATTTGGTATCCCGATAGGTATTTGGGTGAATACAAAGGAACTAGTATGTTCTGTTCATTTTATATTATTTTTTCAATTAATCGATTGTATTAGGAACATTTAATTATAGAGCCTGTAATGTAGCAATAGAAATCAAAATTGATGACAGTCGGTCTTTATGTGGATTTTAAAGTCTTCACGTGAATATATAACGATTGAAATACCACCCGTATTTTTTTTTAATCCAAACATTTCAATTTTATTAGTTATAAATAGGACATAGTTCAGGGTAAGAGTATGGTTATAGGTCGAATTTCGTATTCAAAACATAAAAATGTTTATTTGATTGATGCAGGTGTTACTTTGCGGAAATCCATCATTGAATATTAGAGTGGACGTTACTTTGCACTTCCACCTATAGTTGATCGGTCGCTACGATATGTGTAATATGTGTTGCAGTAAGTGTACGACCAGAGTGGACGCTACAATCAAGCGTGGCGTCGCGTCCGGCGTTCGTTTAAAACATATGCATTAATACGTGAGTATCCTGAGTGGCGCGGGAGCGTCGTTCTTGGACGCTGAACGCACCGCACACAGTTATGTAGAAGCAAACGCGGTAAATAAAACAATATGGCCGCCAAATTGACCAAAAAGATGATATAATTCATATTACATACAAATATATGACTTTCAATTAGGTATGTTTATTATTATTGGAGTCCAGTAAGGTACACATCTATCGCGGTTGTAACATATGTTTGATCAATTTCACACGAACGAATGCCCAGGTAGCAGTTAATCACTACATAGTGTACCAATTCAAATAAAAAAAGAATCATTAAAATCGGTTCACAATTGACTAAAATATCGATTAAAATACATAAAAAAATACATACAACCGAACATAGTAACCTCCTCCTTTTTCGAAGTCGGTTAAAAAAAAGTCCTCTGTCAGCTTATCTGTTCCTTAGTAAAATCAGAACAGCACTAATTTATCTACATATTTAAGAAAACTGAATTCATTTATCACTTTCTATACATGTTTTTTTTTATCGAAATCTGTTAGTTTTATTGTATACTTTACATTTTATTTTAAACATGATTTAGTTAGTCCTTATTATATGCTAATAGGCTATTTAAAATAATTATCATGATAAACTATGCTTAATTCAGAATTACACGGCCGTGTGTGACATTATCTCCTAATATAAAATAAATTAACACGCAAATACTTTATCCTGAGATCATAAGAATGTAATAATATGGTAAATTTAAAGTTACAACGATATAAATAATCCCCTCGAGATACCGCTAAAACATCATTGGAAATCTGGACACGTTCTCACCAGGCAACGACACCCCGAACCTAGATATGGGAAAAAATACACGGGTAACTTTCACAAAAGTGGGTGAAGTCATTTATCAAGAGAACGTTAAGAACTCCCGACAGGACCAACTTTGATACAGGATACTTTGGCGCTAGACATTAATAATACGGGTATCGCGGCATTTGATGTGTTTTTTGGATGTCCTCAGTGTGTTATCACTTAAACCGGGGAACTTTAACGATGCTGCAAAGTTTTTGTAAGGGACGACTTAGATCAGAAAAGTTTTTCCATTCTTGCAGCGACTGTATAGAATAATTTCAAAGCTAGTCTTAGCGTTTATGTCTTGTTTAATGAATGTTCTAAGGACAACTATAGATGTTTTGTATGTTTCTATACCAATATTATAATCTATACTAAAATTATAAAGCTGAAGATTTTGTTTGCCATAACGCACTCATCTCAGGAACTACTGGCCCGATTTGAATTATTTTAGTGTAAGATAGCTCTCATTTAACAAGGAAGGTATCATCACGCTAAGACCAATAGGAGCTGAGTACCAATCAAGAATGTTTCAAATTCAGGGTTAACGTACCTATCATTTAAAAATATTTTCACTTTCTACGTAAACGCGTGTTAAAGTTAGCGTTAGCTCAAAATAACTATTCTACGTGGACGAAGTCGCCAACAGAAGCTAGTTGATTTATATTTTAAGACATTGAAAACAGGAATAAAAACATTCCGATTTTAGAGAAGTTTCTCTCAAGAACGTTTTGGGCGGTGTATTAAACACCCTGTTAAGATTTTTCCTGGAAAGTACAGTAGAAGTTTGTTCAAAAGGGTAGTGAACTAGCTCGTAAAGGATCTGCAAAGCCTATGTGAGGCTTCTTGTTTTATATTGGTACAGGAATTCATTCTACAGTTTTTTTTTTGCGAATTCCCTTCCAAATCGTAAACTAGCGAAGTACTTATCTATCACTTTTGTTTCGGTAACCTATATTCCGCATTATTATTACAGCCTTGGTTGAATAGATAATAATATTGCGTCTTGCGATAATTTCAATACAATGTTATAACAAGATGTGGCCTCCTTGTTAGAACTTTTCAGGGAGTTTTTGTGGTGTCTCAGAATTCATGTTCCGTGAGATATACGAATTATATTATAGCCTTCGCAAGATCTAAAGTTGTAAGTTCTTATTTTATTCTCCAAAAATTTATTTATAATTATTTTTGTATCTTTTGAATACACTGCGACATGTGAAACGGGCTTACATTGGCTGTGTTTCAAACAAATTAATCAAAATAAGGGCAAACATTTCAAGTGAGCTCTTATTTACCGAGACGTATTTTTCGCGCCGACCCGATATCTAGTTATTGTAGATCGAAGGTTGTTATAAATAAATTTCAGGGCTAACCATTGAACGTGGCACCCATTTAGATCTTACTTCTTTTGTCGTTTAAGCCAACAACCAAGGCATATATCATAATATTGAGCTTGAATCTCGTTTTACATTTATGGTTTTGGTGGTATGTTTATCTTACCTGTATATTTTATTTCCTCCATAACATTTTTCTTTTGTTTCCTCTGATGTAAACCAGGGTTGGGTTTTGCATTTCACGTCTCTGAACTGACCTATCCACCTGTCCAGTCTGAATGTGGCATTTATTATACAACTGGCTTCCTGCAATTAAATTGCTGCAATTAATTAAATTAAAAAAAACAGAACTTGATTGTTAGCTTTTGGAATTATTATTTACTTATTAAAGTAAAACTTCTTTAGGCGTGACTAGAAGGTAACTGAACGACAATGCAACGGAAGTTTCTGTACCATCCGGTTAGATAATAATTAAACATAAGCAACACTTATATTAAACTATACTTAATTTAATTCATTACCTATCATAGTAATCTATTCGTATTTTTCTATATTTTATTTACTTTATAACATAGAGTTGTAATTAATATTTCCTGTGTTATTTAAGTTCCGAATTAGCCGATAGATGGCACTACAGATAATGAAGCTTTGATTTAATTTGATACTTATTGAAACCAGATGGCAGCACGGTCGCTCTTCTATTGTATAATTTTTATTATTATTCAATTTATATGACACCGAAAGATTTTTTAATATCGGACCAGAAGTTCCTGAGATTACCCCCTACAACGTCACAACGAAAAATAATGACGAGAAAACAAAAAATGAATAATTTGGGTCATAAAGTCTCCATGTAAAAAAGTGAGTCAGTGAGGCAGACAATCAATTGAGAGATGTTTTAAAATATTGATATAATTAACGAGTTTTGGACGGGATCTAAGACTGTCTGGTACTGAAATTTATATCTCATTCATTGTCTAGTGTTATTCGGTTCTATTTTGTAAAATTGGTGTTGTTTCACGCAATATAGTTCAGTTATTGTACACAAGTGATGGGGATGGAAAATAGCATTACGGAACATGGATTCTTGCCACAAAAACTCGCTGGAAAGTTGGAAGAAGACGGCCACCATCTTGTTTGTTCATTGATATAATCGCAAGATACATGTAATATCAACCTAAGCGACGATAGCAGTAATAACCAGGAAGATTGATTGCTAACAATTAAAAGATAAAAAAATAACAGAAAACGCACCATGACGTCATACTTCGCTGCATTCGCTCCCGTATCATTTCCAAGGACAACATAGTTACTATTCCCCGGACAGTTGACTCGTATTCTCTCAGACCTGTTCAGGGAGATATGGCCTGTCTGATCTGGTTCTAGATACACACCATTGCGTATAAACACAGGCGGTGGTTTCCCGAAGTCGCTCTTCAAATTTAATGTGCAACCTGATAACAAAGAAAAGATATACAGTCATCATCAGCCTGTAAGAGACCCACTGCAGGGCCATAGGTCTCTTCCCGAAAGAAGGCATGGACATAATAATCACACGCCAGCCCACGACGTATTGCCCATTTCCAACTCTGAGGAATTTTACCCACATACGGTGATTTTTCTAAGTGGTAGAGCCACGCTGAAGTTATTACTGGTTTCAGCATGCATGGGTCGGCTCGACCGCGGTACTACCACCTGATATACAGAAACACTCACGTCAAGTGACAGTGCTTGCATGTTTGCGTTTCGTTTGGTCAGTGAGAGCGCCGAAGGCCCACCTCGTCTACCCTCTCTTCCCTGTCGCTCACTACCCGTTCCCCAAAACACAGGCTGGCAACGCACTTACGACTCTCCCGATGTTGCAAGTGTCTATGGACGGTGGTGATCACTTAACATTAGGTGACTAACAAATATATCAGGACAAATATTGGTGAAATATTATGCTCATGTAACACGCCAAGGGAGTAGTGAATAGTGAATTGTATCAAATTGCGATCACTCCGCTCTCCCTTTATATTACCAATTTCAATCGTCCTCTGTGCGAAAGCAACAAATTTGTAAAAAAAAAACATCAGGTGAACCGCATTGCCTCCTATGATATTAAAAAATAATAGTTAAAAAAAACTAAAAAAACACGCTTTCATAAAACATAATAACAGGACGCATGTTAATATCAGCAGATATTCAGATATCAGTATTTCTATCATGGCACGGGTCAGCTAGTTAGAAATAAATGTATATTTTTGTAAAAAAAAGTGACAAAAAAAATGATAGAAATACTGATATCTGAATATCTGCTGATATTAACATGCGTCCTGTTATTATGTTTTATGAAAGCGTGTTTTTTTAGTTTTTTTTAACTATTATTTTTTAATATCATAGGAGGCAATGCGGTTCACCTGATGTTTTTTTTTTACATCCTGATAAATGAGCTATATAACACTGAAAGAATTTTTCAAATCGGACCAGTAATTCCTTTTTTTTTTCTTTTTTTTTTTAACGTGGGGAAATCCCTTATGGATACGCCACCCTCCCGGGGAGAGGGTGGGTTATGTCCGAGTCGCACGGACTAAAACCCCACGGTGTACCGACAGACCGTTTTGTGGGGGCGGCAAGGGATCGTTCGAGCTAATCAACCTTGTAGAGCCGCCCCCACGGTCCGCCCGGCGGAAGGTGACCGCCGGGCTCCTACCTATAGAGGGACAGACCGGGTACACACCGGCTGCCCCCCCTCGTCCGCCGGACCCGTGCAATGAGGAGATGGGCCCCCCGGCCCATCCCCTCAGGTCCGGCTACGGTGGCAGGAGGAGTTGGGCGAAGCGCCTTCTCCTCCTGCCTGTCCTCCTTTGGCGGAGACGGCCACTTTGAGGGTCTGCCTCGCGGGCCCTCTCCGCCTCCTCCTTCTGTGAGATGGCCTCCTCGCAGAAGGATATTAGTATAGATGTACACTATTCTTAATCCAAATTTATTAAAATTTATTTTCTGTTTTTTAGTTGGATTTTTTATAAATCGTGTTTTTTTTAACTATTATTTATTTTTCATTTTTTAGTTAAATTTTTTAAACTATAAATTTTATTCCGCAAAATAAATTGATATTTCTGTCCTAAATATTTTGTTTTATTGTGAATACGAAGTGTTTTTTGGTAAATCACAGTTATAAATATATTATGGATATTATAAAATGATAATAGAATGCTTATTAGATTTGTCGGAAGATATATGTAAGGATACGGAACAATACACAACTACCATATTAAAGTCTCTACGAGGTTGTGCTGAGCTGAGTACCCGAAAGAGTAAGTCTGGAACTGCACGCATCCGTAGTTCGCGCACTAGATCTATCTCTCTTACTCGCATGCAAAGGATGCGGAAAGAAATTAATGAATCCTGGCGAATCTAATTAGGATAATCGGATGCTTTGATCGGATTATTGCATTGTCATCGACCTTTGACAGGTGTGCAAAGTTTGAATTAAATCTGATCGTTCAAAGTAGGACAAAATCGAGCTCAAAGGGGTCGGTTACA
>MU158735.1:1014067-1029711 GCA_015888305.1 Antheraea pernyi | reverse complement strand
AGTTTAAATAAAACAAGTTGGAAATAGTTTATTTTCCATTCCTCCCTATTCCTCATATTTCACTACCTAAATTATTTATACAATACAGATAATATCTATATATTAACTGGTGAAGATTTGAACTCATCCCTTGTTATGGTCAAATTTCCACAAAGAGACGACTATACATAAGCACATATTAAATGTGCACATTTTAAACCCATTACAACATGTTTATTGAATATCTTAAAATATATAACATATTTTAAATTAGACGCTAAAAAGGTATTGTTTGTTTAACGAGAATCGCGAAGCATCTTTGACTTTCATGAATGTCGAAGTGCTAAACAATGGTTCCGGACCACACATGTGGTTAAATCCAGACTAACTGCCGCCTTGAATCACTAGTTAACTCAAGAGTACGAAATATGTAAATAACAATAAAACGTCACCTGCCAGATTGGGGGAGACTAAGCTTTCGAGTTTTTGGCGGGACTTAGTCTATTATGTAGTGGATTTTATATTTTATTCATAATCTTGTATTACTTTACTCTATATTGTACAATTGGTGGTGTTTTACGTGATATAGTTCGGATATTGTGCCGATTGGAAAAAAAACTTTGATATTACAAAATCTACAAAAGATATACGGCTGGATTTGTTGTAATATCCACGACCTTGTTGTCTTTTACAACGTTATAAATATGTAATAAAAATACGCAACGTAATTTAAAATAGCAGTGTACCTATGCAAAGCATGTGCATGTCGCGAGCATTTGGCGAAAGTAGTGTTTTAGCTAAAAGATTGATTTACTGAAAGAAGTCAGTGTTTGAAGTTTGAACTTTAGTAATAATTAGAGTTAATTACATCACCTTTAATTGGCTTAGTATTTGCACAGGACAAGGTAGATAGAAAAGCGATAATTATATAATCCTCCAGTAAATTTATGTTTAGGTTCTGAAATTTAAAATTTTGATATCTTGGAAGCCTTTGTAGTAGACTAAATTAGATAACTAACTTCCAATCTGTTTTTCTCTATGTTCTATAAAATACAAGCTAGTGCCCGCAACTACGTTTCTGTCTAAATATTTCTTCTATTCTATGTGAGCTGTGCGTTTTCCTTAATTAATTATGGTGCCAGTTTTATGTTACTTCTGTAACCTATATAATTACTACCTAGCACCTACGGACAGTCATAGTGTTATATAGGCTATACAATAAGGATTTGGAAGAGTGCTCTATCTGCAAGTCCCATTTTCATCAAAATTAATTCCGGTGTTTCGTAGATACTTCAATTTTATTTGTATGCCTAGATTGGAAGAAATCGTTTTTTTTTTTAAACTGATTCAGCAAAATGACTGCGCTGTACCTGATGGAAAATACATTGCAATTTATAAATAACGGTGACTGTCAGTGTTAAATAGCAATGGCAGTCATCCTTATCATTCCGCCCTCTAAAAGTACTTCTTCACGCCTCGTTTGAAGGACCCCATGTCGTAAGAGAAAGGAAACACACTAGCTGGGAGAAGATTTCACATATTCACAGTACGACAAAAATAAGAGCTTTCGAACTTCTTCGTTCTTGCCGGGATGGTTGCTACTGTGAAACTGCGGAGACGCGTACCCGTCCGTGTAGTTCTTTTGTGGAAAGGAGAAGATGGAATGAGGTCAAACATTAGGTTAAACATCGTAAAGGTTTTGGAAACTCTGGATTGTATATAAACATAAAGTTGACAAAACTAAGTGTTTTTCATTAAGATGGAATTTATGCTATCAATTTACTTGTAGCTCTTTTCACCGTTCAACAATCAACGTGAACTTAAAGTGAGTGGATATTTAAATACGTAAAATACAATAATAGCCTTTAATTCGTCATTGTCGACCAAAGTCTTCGGACGACCGCGAGGTTTACTTTTCAGGTCGAAATTCCCAGAACGGAAGCGAGCAAACCAATAACAGGTGGTGCGTTGGTTTGTAGTGTTAGCTCCGTAAACGTCATTGATGTTGCGTGCCGCTTGTCCCGCGTTGCTGCCACGACGGTACTCATATTCCATAACTACTCGAATTTTTAACGTATCCATGATGACAAAAAAGATTGAAATGCGATGAAAATGTAACACTAATCAATAAACAAATGACTAGTATTGGAAAAAGAATTCCATATTTTTAAAATAAAATTAATTTAAAATTAGAATTCTTAGCCAAACAAAAATTATTTTGATTTGAAATGGCCAGTACTGAAGTACGGCAATTTCATAGGTAAAGACCTATTATTAAGATTAATTAGTTATGCGTTTTAGATAAGAAGATAATTGCATTCACGCCAACTTCATTCACTCGCTACACTAATATTACTGCCTGTAAAACAACAATTGCATTAATCGAAGTAATCACCCATGCAATCAATGCATCTTTGCCAACGCAGTGGCAGTTTATTGATGCCCTTCTTAAAGAAATCAGCTGGACGGGACGCAACAGATTCTTCAAAGGCATTTTGTACTGCCTCTCGGGTATTGAATTTTTTTCCCGCCAAGGAGTTATCCAAATTCTGGAAAAAGTAGCAGTCTGTAGGCGCAAGGTCTGGTGAGTAGGGCGGATGACGGAGAACTTCCAACCCCAGTTCTTGCAACTTGGAGACCGTCTGCTGTGCAGTATGAGGTCGCGCGTTGTCGTGCAGGAGCAGCGGAGACGAGTGATTGACCAATGCTGGTTGGAGATGTGCCAGCTTCTCCATCATTGTTTCCTTCGATTAATACAAATAAAAAAAATACATGAAAAAAATTCGTTTAAATTTTTTAATATAAAACGGCAATTTCATAGATAAAGACTAATATTACTTAATGACTATATATAGATATTTCCTAAAATAACACCTAAACAGTACAAATTGTAATCTAGATTATTATATTTTTAAGCTGGCAAGACAGGTCTATTGCTGTGAACAAAAGTCAATACTCTACGAATTCTCCGCACGATATATTATATTATAGTAGATGCATTTTTCATTTCCCGCTTTTTTATAAGAACGTTGCATCCTGAAATGTTGAATCACTAATCACAATGCCGCGGGGTTTAACTCAAGGTCGAAGCTAGGGATGGCACCCGTTTTAAATAACGTTAGTACAAATTTTTCAATAACGTAATAAGTTTAAATTCTCTTAATGTAGAGAAAGTTGTTATTCATTTAGAAATAAAAAACAAAATGTTATTAATCATATTGGTACTTATATTGGTTTTAGAATTAATTCACTTCTATATATTACACCGAATTTTTTCAGTGTCATTATATATAAAAATTGTGCACTTTTAGAAACATATGTCACGTATATAATGTAGTTCATCTATACGTCTATCTATACATATAATAAGAAAGTAAACCTAATGGGTCTGTGCTTTTTAAATTGTTGCAGGTGCAAATAGAAATGGTGGTAGAGCCACGCTGAAACTACTACTGCTTCCAGCATGAATGGGTCGGCTCGTCCGGGGTACTACCACCCTCTCATAGAAAACCGACGTGAAGTAACAGTGCTTGCATTTCGTTCGGTCAGTGAGAGTGCCGGAGGCCCATCTCCTCTCCCCTCTCACTCTTCGTCTCCCCCTAACCCTAACCCTTCCCCCCAAAGGTTGACAACGCACTTGCGACTCCTCTGGTGCTTTTAGTGTTCATGGACGGTGATGATCACATAACATCAGGTGACCCACCTGTTCGTTTGCCACCTATAACACAAAAAAAGTTGCCTTAGAATAGGTAATAAAATACATTTCAATCATTTTTCGAACAGTGTGTATGTTTATTTGAACACGTATAACTGTTAAAGTACTGCGTTCATAAACAAAATCATAAAGCATATTCTCGAGTGACATTTGGTCTTGGTTTCATTAAAATCGGTTTATTATATCAAAAGTTATTGTAATTTTTATGACGATGCGACTTAAGTACGATAGAAAAGTACACCGGATGAATGGTTAAACAGTCGCAATATTTTCAGGGGTTACTGAGCAGTTGTTGCTGGTTGTAAATCAATTAAAAATAGGTGCTTAATATTTGACCTAATTATCTCTAGAAAAATACAAAAATTATACTCAATCTTCTGCGCGTCTATGTCAGTGACCGTCGGGTGATTTCATTTTCACTTGAAGGCAACGTTAAAACACAACAAAAGGTTTATATACACTCCTAATGCTTAATTTACGTAAAGACGAACGGATGTCATAAGTACCGATTTACTTAAATAATTAAATCTGTTAACGCGAATAATATAAATTAATGTATATTTGATTCATTTCTAGTAATAGTTTCGACAACCCTAACTAAAAATCATTAGATCAATTCTAGTATATATATTTCTTACCACAATCAGCGTCGTTGATCGATTTCAAAAATATTAATAAAAACACACTGATATATTTCCAACTATTCATCTTTCGTTTCTATATAAAAACAATTAACAACTGTAATCCGTATATAAATAAATTAATATCCTTATCGTGACCGTATCTACACAGTTCCGTTACGTGCTAATAACTGTGAAGAAGCAAAGCGTATGCGTAAAATAAACAGTTGCTTCTAACGTAATAGTGTTGCCAGCGCTTTCATTTTTACTGAATCACCGATTTTTTCCCCTCTTATCTATACTTATAATAAAAATGAATCGTCTGTATGTAATATCAAAATAAAAATAAAAACTGAATCGGGTATGAAAGTATACACGCTACTGATAACAAAAAATAGCAATTTTAAAAAAATTTGTCACTCTTTCTGTCTGTCTGTCTGTTCCAGGTAATCTCCGAAACGGCTGGACTGATTTTGACAGGAATTTAACTGGCAGATAGCTGAAATTACAGCGGGTTACTTAGGCTACTTTAAATTACACTAGCTATTAACCGCGTCTTCGTCCGCAATGCTAACTCCAAAACGGTTAGACCGACTTTCACGGAATTTTCGTTGGCAGATAGAAGACATCATAACAAGTAATTTAATCCTTTTTAATTTAAACTAACTTTAAACGATTTTTTACGGGACTTTCACAGGCAGATAGCGGACATTATAACAAGTAATTTAATCTATTCTAATTTAGACTAACTGTTAACCGTGGCTTCACCTGCAGTGCTATCTCCAAAACGGTCGACCGATTTTTACGGAACTTTCACCAGCAGATAGTTGATCTTATGGGAAGTGATTTAGGTTATTCTATTTTAGACTAGCTAGGAATAAGTAATAGAATAAATTTCAATCATTTTTATTAATGTCTGTCTGCATGATTGAACACGCATCGCTGCTATAATAATGCGTTCATGATAAAACCTTTTCAAGAAAATCATAAAGTATATCTTCGAGTAAGATTTAGTGTACGACCAGAGTGGACAATCGAGCGTCGAGCTTAGCGTTACGTCCGGCGTTCGTTTCAAACATATGCATTAATACTTCAATCAACAATAACTAGATAAAGGGTCGGCGCGAAAAATACGTCTCGGTAAATAAGAGCTCACTTGAAATGTGTGTCCTTATTGACTCCTCCGACCCTCCGAGATGCGTTCTGTGCCGCGGCGTTTCATTCCGACATACACGTATGTATTTGTGAATCATGCAATTTCGATTTTATGGTTCACAAATGTATATATGTATGAATAGCTTAGAATAGTTAGTTAAGTCAGACGCGACTTTTTCCAGGTAAAAGCCCAAGCCGAGGTGCGCGTGCGCCCTTGTGTATGTTACCTAAAAACCAAATCGGTTGAGTGCCTTAAGTGCCAACCTTAGTAGTCCGGTGAAGCTGTGAAGACCCTGTCGGGTCAATAGCGTAGTCAGTTCGAGAAAAAAAAAGTGTGCCCTTATTTTGTTTAGTTTGTTTGAAACACAACCAATGTAAGCCCGTTTCACATGCCGCATTGTATTCAAAAGATGCAAAAATAATATCCGAAAAAGCAATTTAACGGCCGGAGTATCTTACTTTCGTTAAATACATGTTGAATAAGTTATATTTTAAGCTTTAAACTAATAATATCAAATTTTGAACAAAATTACTGATTTTAAGCCTGTGATACAAATGTTTGGCCTCGGCAGACACAAACACGCACAATAACGGAAAAACGAACTTTATTAATTATCTGTTAAGGTTGAATTCACAGTAAATGTTGTTTATGTTATCTTTTCATTTGTGAGGGGCGTAATTTATTACTTTGCTCGTTTTATCGTAAGTATTAGATAATATTTTGAACATTTGTGATTTTATTCCAAAGTGTTATGGTTGTAATTATTATACGTTGAACTTAAAACAGTTTTAAAACTTTTTTTCTCCTTTTCTTAGTAAACAAATAGCTACACATAAGTATATATTTACGCGGACAGCATTTAGCTTCGATTAGTACGTGACCCTTTATCTATAATTGTTGATCGAAGCTTTAATACGTGAGTGTCGTGAGTGGCGCGCGAGCGTCGTTCTTGGATGCTGAACGCGCCGCATGCGACGCCACGCTCGACGCTTGATTATAGCGTCCACTCTGAACGTACACTTAGTATTTGTTTCATTCAAATTATCACAACTACTTACTATATCTACTATACTTCACTATATCACAAGTTATTGTAGTTTTAATGACGACGCGCCTTAAGTACGAGAGAAAAGTAAATAAGTAAATGGACTTAATACATTTAGATGTTTTTATTAGTCACTGTCTTTTTAACATTAGGTTTCACGCGGACAGAGTCGCGGCCATAGCTAGCTTACACTATAAAGACGTTTAAAGAAATAATTAATGTGAAGAGAAAGCATGAATTTAAGTAAATATAGTGTATTTTTGTTTGACTATACACTATATATACGCTCATATGAGTAAACCGGATCAAATATTAATGTTTTCATAAAGTTACTCGCATACCTGCGTGTATCGGCACGAAGTTTTGTCTATGGTATATGGAATAACACAAAACCGACTTAAAGTAACAGTGCTTGCATTGTTGCGTTTCGTACGGTCAGTGAGAGCGCCGGAGGACCAACTCCCCCCCCACTTCCCCCTCTTCCCCACTTTCCCAACCCGTCTCCCCCGAACACAGGCTGGCAACGCACTGGCGACTCTCCCGGTGTTGCTAGTGTCTATGGACGGCGGTGATCACTTACCACCAGGTGACCCGCCTTTTCGTTTGCCCCCTATAATATATAGAGCGTCTTTCAATCCCTTTTTTTATACTTTATAGATTTGAACGTTTGATGATCGGATGCTGATCTGATGGTAAACACGATAAACTTAGGAGGAGGCTGGTTCGCTAATCCAGCTACCGGAACACACGTATAGTTCCTTGCCGACAAATTTCGTACATGAAAGTGGTAGCTAACAGGACGTACTTGGAAAAAGCCATAAAGCTACGCTATGATTTCACTACGATGATTATTACTGCCATTGTCGAGTAAGTTATAGATGGTAGAGACACGTTGAAGCTATTACTAATTTCAGCAAAGATATGTCAGCTCGCCCGCGGTACTATCACCATACACACAGAAACACCAACGTGAAGTAACAGTGCTTGCATTATTGCGTTTCGTTCAGTCAGTGAGGGTGCCGGATAACCACCACCCCTTCCCTTACTCCTCTTCCAAACACAGGCTGGCAACGCACTTGCGGCTCCTCTGGTATTATTGATAGTGTCTATGGACGTTGATGATCACTTAAAATCAGGTGTACCAACTGTTCGTTTGCCTCCTATGATATGAAAAGGGTAATAATATTATATGTGTCTTGTGATAATTTCAAATAACAAGATGGTGGTCCCCTTGCTAGTACTTTCCAGGGAGTTTTTATAACATGTCATATCTCATTATAGAGGTGGTAGACCCACGCTGAAGCTTTTACTGGTTTCAGCATGAAAGTGTCTGCTCGTCCGGGGTAGTACCACCCGACACACAGAAACACCGACGTGAAGTGACAGTGCTTGCATTGTTCCGATTCGTTTGGTCAGTCAGAGAGCTGAATAAACAACCTCCCTTCCCACTTCCCCTCCCCTCGACCCTCCTCTGAACACAGGCTGGCAACGCACTTGCGACTCCCCTGGTATTGCAAGTCTCTATGGACGGTGGTGATCACTTAACATCAGGTGACACCTGTTCGTTTGCCTCCTATGATATAAAAAAATAAAAAATCATACTCTGCGGTATTATTTCCCATACAATTCACTTGTACACAATAATCAAACTATATTACGTAAAACACCAACAATATTACAAAATATTGTGTCATATAACACAATATTATGAAAATAATATTAAATCCACTACATAACAGCACGGCCGTAGCTAGAGGGGGGGCATTATGGGACAATGCCCTACCTTAAAAATACCAAAAACAAAGATAAATTATTATAATTCAATTGTTTGTCCTTACTTTGAGATAAAAAAAAATTGTAACGATAGGTCTCTAAACCTTAACTCTAACTCTCTTGAAAATAGCACTAGTGAGAGAGAAATTAAGGAGTAATAGGTTAGCATGGTATGGACATGTCATGAGGAGAGATGAAGACCATGTAACTAGAAAAGCTTTGAGTATGATGGTCGACGGATATAAGAGTAGAGGAAGACCGTAAAAGGTATGGATGGATTGTGTGAATAATGATGTGTCTGTAAAAGGTGTGAATACTGAGATGACATCTGACAGCGGAGATTGGAAAAGGAAAACATGTTGTGCCGACCCTACTTGTATGGGATAAGGGTGAGAAGATGAGAAGGTCTCTAAACTTTTCCGAACATACCATAGTTTGTGACATTCGAGGGCAGTTCAATTAATTAATAAATTTTACTTCCGCCCTACCTGTAACCAATGCTGCCCTACCTCAAATTCGACTCTAGCTACACCCCTGCATGTGAGACTAAGATCCGGCCAGAAGCCTATCAAACAAACAGTTTTTCATAACACTCACTACCGTATTACCGGTAAAGGAAACAAAAATACCCAATGTTTCAGCGAAATCCCAATGACTCTAGACCTTATGTTGATTCGGGAACGTCAATAATATTCACGCATGCAATTCAAATCAAATCAAAAATACTTTATTTAGTTTAGGCCCTAATAAAGCACTTATGAACGTCAAAACTACCACCGGTTCGGAAAACAACACAGTCATCGAGAAAAACCGGCAAGAAACTCAATCGAGTACATCTTTTTAACATATATACCGTTTTTAGTGTATGCACAGAGAGAAGTCATTTCCAGACATCACCATCGTTCACATATTGATCCACTCTATAATAGCGTTTCGACACTAAAACCCGTTTGACATGGCGCTAAAATTTACAGTCCAGCAAATCGGTAATATGTTTATGATAATAAATTGAGGTTATAATTAAGGGATTTATACTAATTAAAAAAAGATTATCAACAGTTAAAGGATTTTCAACGAATTCTGGCAACACCGTCTCATGGTGGCGCCCAACTATCTAATCAGTTTTCTAATCCATCTAATGGTTGATGGAAAATTACGAGAATAAATCCGCATGTCCATCCGTGCATCGAGTGGTGCTATCAAAATTTGAGGAAAATATTCTACTTGTGATATTCGAATAAGATCGTATACACGCTAAAACTGGAGGAGGACTGGCTCTCGACTGTAGCTGATTTAACACAGCAAAATGTGCTTTTGCTAACAGATTTTCAATTTGAACTAAGGCGGAAATAAAATACCGCTACCATTGTGCTTTGGTTACATCTCGATTTTTTCCTTCACTGAAAGCTCCGATCGCAAGGATTCAAACCTACGTCCATCGACGTAGTGTCCGAACAGACTATTCATTGAGTCATTATTGCTTCAATACACGCGTTAGAAGTTATACTTCATTGGCGTAACAAGATAAAAATCTTTTCAAACATTTTATCTTTCGCCTTATTCTACGTTTATAGAAAAAACGACACTAACAATAAAAAAAAGGTATTTAATACATTTAGAGTTTTAATACAAAGAAATACAAACAACAAATACAGAGAAACAAAATGTTGACTATAGCTAACTTCAGGGTGTCGCTTTTTCGTGACGGTGTGCGCGCGCATCGTAAAAATTTACTCTCATCAGTTTTCCCTAACGCGCCATAAGAAGTATAACTTCAAAAACAGTACCTAGACGCAAAACTCATATTGGTCATGATCCTCATACCTTATATTCACCTATGAAATATCAAAAATAACTTTCTAATATAGAAAAAACTAGAACAGAGATGGCGTTAAAATCAAATTTTGCTTATAACATAAAATATTTAAAGTTTATACCAGAACGACTAACTAAAAGGGGTGGAATAGTTGACGCTTGGAACCAATGATATTATAAGTAAAAATGTGTTTTACTTATACATAATATAATTGATTGAAACATGGCATTAGATATAACAAACGCGGCGTGAGTGATCGGTTTTACCCTAACCACATTGCCCTAACCCATTTGGTTTATATTGAAATAAAAACTTTTTATTGTAAATAAGAATACCGGAAAAGAAACGAACCGAAAGTTTGTATGAAAAAGTGATCGCATCTCGACTTCCAATTCCAAAAATCCCAGTTATGGCCCTAAACGCAAACTACTTTTGATTTTCATCATTATTTTGTCTATATTAGTCTATACTAATATTATAAAGAGGTAAAGTGAGTGTGAGTTTGTGAGGTGGTGCGGGGTAATCTCAGGACCTACTGGTCCGATTAAAAAAAATATTTCCGTATTAAATAGTTCATTTACCGAGAAAGGCAGGCTATATATCATTTCGCTAAGACCCATGAAGTGGAGCACCAATAAAGAATGTTTCAAAATCGCATTTTTTTTTCCTCTTGAGAGCTTCTGCTGCGTGTTAATGTTAACCCAAAATAACTATGCAACGCGGACGAAGTACATACATTATACATACATGATACATTACGTATTTCAAATTTAATTAAAAATCAGAGATGGCCTACTTTAATTAATCTGTGGCCATGGTGTAACTCAACAAGGAGAAAAAGGCATTGTTTTATAAAAATACTAGCAGGCCCGGCAGACGTTGTCCCACCCTGATTATGAAAAAATCCTTGACTAATTATATACTAAAACGATCCTCATGAATCACCTTATCCATTGGTGAAAACTGCATGAAAATCCGTTCGATAGTTTATAAGTTTATCGCGAACAGACAGACAAATAGACGCGGTAGGGGACTTTGTTTTATACTATGTAATGATAATGATGATAATGATTACACTAGACTCTAATCATAATTTTTGGCGCCTACTCATTCTATACTAGCAAAATGTTTCTTGTGCAACATAAATCTACAAACAGGCGCACGGATTTAAAATTTACAAGAATTGTAAATCTCAATAACATGTTACACTAATCACGTATAGTGTCGATGCAGTCAGGATTGGCAATAAATACTTCGTAGATCTGTCACTATTTATTTGGCCAGAGCTTCGCCTTACAATACTTGTTATATAAGAAGTGCGCGCAGATCAGCGACATCTTGCCCTTTATATGCCACCGATGTAGTCTCACACCGGAATGAATAATGAACAGCCGATAACTTCCACCAATAGCGTTCGAGGTCAGTAGTAACACACACACAATAGCGCGGTATCGCAGGTCAATAGTGGTCCCCCGGGTGGCGTTGTAGTCTCGCCTCTCGGGTGTGTCACGGTACCGGACGTAGACATTAACAAACAGCTCCACCTACCGAATTCAAGTATAATCTAAAACCAAAAACGTGTCCCGATAAACAAATAAAAAGTGGAGGCAATCGTAAGGACTGCCGACACAAGTGAAAACTCAAAACAAGAGAATAACTCTGTTCTTTTTTGAAAATTAAAATCAATTACATTCTGATCTAATAAAATTTTATAGTTTGAAATTATTAACATTATATACTCTGATTTTCACATCTATTGGCATCCGAGCAATAACTATATACATTTTTGTATAGTTTGTTAAATTATCAAACATATGACCCTGTGTAGCTCAATACAAAATATCAATATTACATGTACACTGGTAGCTATAATACACCTCGCAAGTCTGACGTCATGAGCATATCGAGGTTATCGGTGACACGAACCTATAAGTTTCTCCTACCAAAACGTGCTCAACGCAGCTAAACCAGTTTTTACATTCAGAAAAGTATCAGCATGTACACCGGAATTTATACAAATAAAATGACAGAGGTCTGTCGATATCACGTACCTAAAAAGTACTGAAAAGATTTCGATCATATTTTTTTTAGTTTTACTTCTTAGACCCTTTGTCCTTTTTTAAAATAAAACACGATCGATTTATTTAAGGTGTATTGGAGTTATGACAAATAATGACTTTTTAGTCGCGTTCAATAGTGTTTGTTTTCATCCCATGAAGAATTGGTGGCAAAAGGTATGGTACTTATGTTTTTTCTTCTGTACATAGAATATTTGCTAAAATTCAATTTTTCTTTTTTTTCTCGAACTGTTTACGCTGTTGACCTGGACAGGTCTTTACAGCTTCACCTGAGCAACTGGGGCGAGCGCTGAAGGCACTCAGCTGATTTTGTTTTTGGGCGACTAGCACAAGGGTGCGCGGCACACCTCGGCTTGGGCAGTCGCCTGTTATATGCAAAACAAATCATGACTTATCTTTTTTTTTTTAGCGCGGGGAAATCCCTTATGGATACACCACCCTCTCGGGAGAGAGGGCGGGTTATGTCCGACTCGCACGGACTAAAATCCCACGGTGTACGTCTTCCGCTATAGTTGCGGTGGCACCAGATCTCTATAGACTTCATCGTGCCGCCCCAGCGGTTGGCCCAGCAGCAAGAGCGCTGGCGCCGGGCCCCGTCTTGTTGGGAGACAGCCGTGTACACACAGGCCATCTCCTCCGTCCGCCTGACCTGTGCAATGGGAAGGTGGCCCCCCCGACCCATCTTCCCTGGTCCGGTTACAGTGGGAGGAGGCGGTCGAACTGCCGCCTCCTCCTGCTCGTCCCCCGTTGGCGGAGACGGGCACTTTGAGGGTCTTGCTCACGGATCCTCTCTGTTACCTCCTTCTGCGAGACGACTTCCTCGCAGAAGCATGGCCGCATCCACGCTCGGCAGTGCGAGATCTTGCCCTACCACCGCAGTAAGAGTGCGACGTTGCTCCTCCCACGCAGCACACTCAGACAGAGTGTGCTGCGCGGTGTCCGGGTCAACACCGCACTGATGGCATACGACGGTCGGCTCCCTGCGTGCTATCAGGTACAGGTACCAACCGAAGCAACCGGGCCCGGTCAGGACCTGCACCAACGGAACGTCAGGGAGCCCCATCCTCTATTATACCAATCCGGCAGGACCGGGCGGACGGCGTCGATCGTGTATCGACCGTACCGCGCGTCAGCCAGGTCCCGCCACCACCTAAATCGCGACCTATCTGGCCTAACCTGAGCTAAGCTACCTAGTCATACGTATATGAGTTATTGAAACATATATGTGTACCAAGCATACATACCTCAATAACTCTTATATGTATTTTGTATCGGATAAATTTCTCTGAACTATACAAGTTTGGATAGGGAAAAGTAAGGGTAAAACTCCTTGTTATTTGTTTCTCTGAAAAAGAAAACCAAACGTGTAAGCGTGTAGGCGTGCACTTGTGTGGAGGTGATATGTGTAATGTTTTGTAGTGATGTAAGGTTTTGTGTCACTGTATCGTGCGAGCAGCGTACTCGAAGGCTCCACGCCGAGGGAACGGACCTAGGTTTGAGCCGCTGCCGAGGGGGGCATAATTTAATCCGCAGAGTAATTCACGGGTATTAATTAGCTAGTCTCATATATGATGATAAATACGTTTTCTTTCTAGATTTTATGGAGTATTGAGGTACTGTACTGAGGTAATGTATTTAAGAGATAATAAGACATTTTTATTTCATATGGGTTTTCACCAATAAATAATAGTAATTATAATAATAGTTAAAAAAAAAACTAAAAAAACACGCTATCATAAAAAATCCAACTAAAAAACAGAAAATAAAATTAAACTATTATTTATTTTTCATTTTTTAGTTAAATTTTTTTTACTTTTTTTTTCGGATTATTGTATTGTCATGGACCTTCGACAGGTGTGCAAAGTTTGAATTAAATCTGATCGTTCAAAGTAGGACAAAATCGAGCTCAAAGGGATCGGTTACAAACATACATACATACAGGTGAAGCTAATAAAAGCGTGATAAAAAAGTGTACATCGAAATCTATGGCATAAAGTTTTCACAAATGGCCACAATGGCGCTACTATAATTAGAGATGTAATTTCAAATTAACATTGTATATAATTAAATATAATCAAAAAAATTGTTAAACTATCAAAAAAAGATGTCAGTCTTTTTTATGTGAAACATCTATAAGCGATCGTAAACCTGGTTGTTGGCGTTGCGATACAAGCTGTGGCGTTTATAAGACGTGGCGACGAGATGGCATGCGAAGGCTATATGCCAAACTCAGTGCTCACTAACACTATATAAGAAAGTAATGAAAATTATAAACTATACATTATCGAACAATATATCTTAAATCTTTTATTTTATAGATAGATATAATATTGTCGTATTGTCGTATTACCCGTATTGTCGATATACTTAAGTTATTCTTATACGTTGCTATAATAATTGACCAAAAAGATGATATAATTCATATTACATACAAATATGTCTTTCAATTATGTATATTTATTCTTGGAGTCAGTAAGGCACACGTCTCACGCAGTTGTAACATATTTTTGATCAATTTCACACGGACAAATACAAAGGTAGCAGTTAATCACTTGTACCACTTCAAATAAAAAAAGAATCATTAAAATCAGTTCACAATTTACTAAAATATCGATTAACATACATAAAAAAATACATACAACCGAACATAGTAACCTCCTCCTTTTTCGAAGTCGGATAAAAAAAACTCTTTTGTCAGCTTATCTGTTCCCGATAAAGTCAAAAACTACCATTTTCATGCTGTTTTCACCAATAGATAGAATGATAATTTATGGGGAAGGTTTAGGTATAATTTGTGAAGGTTTTCATTTTATTATCCGTCTCCGTCCGTATAACGTCTTCCGAGCCCGTTAGTTATCTGCCCGTAAAAGCCCCGTGAAAGTCGGTCCAATCAATTAGGAGATAGTAAGATATTGCGGACGAAGTCTTGAGAAACAAAATAAAATAGTTACTTCTTATAAGGTGAGTTATCTTCCAGTGAAAGTCCCGTGAAAATCAGTTCAAGCATTACGGATATTCCAAAAACCTAAATTACTTTTTATAAGGTCTCTTATCTACCAGTAAATACCCCGTGAAAATAGGTCCAACCATTTTGGAAATAGCCATGCGGACGAAACCGCAGACAAATAAAATAGAACATGTCAACCGCTATAATTTCGACTATCTGGCAGTAAAAAGTAAAATACCCGTAAAATAGGTCCAGCCGTTTTGGACATTACCCGCAACAAACAAACAAACAGAGAAATATACTAATATAAAAATATAGACAAAGTATAAAGAAATTTTTTTTGTTCATTTGTAGCCTTAGCCATTCATCAAAAAGTTGTTATTTTAATTGTACACACATAAACTTTATTTTTATAATACGTAATAGAGAACAAATAAAAAATAAGAAATAAAAGTAGTATAAACTTTTTCCATAGGAAAACAAAATAAACTTCGAAAATGTTTGCGACAGAAACT
>MU158735.1:937851-1013986 GCA_015888305.1 Antheraea pernyi | reverse complement strand
AAAAAAGTGCCCGATTTTGAAACATTCTTCATTGGTGCTCTGCTTCTATTGGCCTTAGCGTGATTATATATAACCTAGAGCCTTCCTCGATAAATGAGCTATCTAAAACCGAAAGACTTTCTCAAATCGGACTGGTAGTTCCTGAGATCATAGCGTTCAACCAAACAAACAAACTCTTCAGCTTTATATATTTTAATAGTATAGATTTTAAAATTATTAACTTATTCTGTAAAATTTAATGACAAAAGCTACAGAAGCTCCAACAACACTATCCAGATTTCTTAAAATTTGAGCGACGTTTTTTATGTACAAAGTTTCTTTATCTTAGAATTTCATACTACAACTGTAAGTGCGTGAAAGACGTCAGGCGACTCATGTCGTTTAGCTTGTTAGCTCTGGTTTGCAATTTTTGTAGTTATACATACTTCTTTTGGCGCGTTAGGGAAAAATGATAAGAGTAAATTTAACGATGTGCGCGCACACCGTCACGAAAAACCGACACCTTGAAGTTAGCTTATAGTCAACATTTTGTTTCTTTGTATTTGTTGTTTGTATTTCTTTGTATTAAAACTTTCAATGTATGAAATACCTTTTTTCTATTGTTAGTGTCGTTTTTTCTACAAATGTAGAATAAGGCGAAAGATAAAAATTTTGTGAAGATTTTTATCTTGTTACACCAAAGAAGTATAAATTCTAACGCATGTACATAAGTACACACACACTTTTTTATTATTTTCAAAATTGTATAGTTCTCAAAAATACTAATGTTATAAGGAATCAGTAGTACTGAAAAATACATTTTAATCTAGTAAAAGTTAACACCTAGGCCAAATTATAAGGCGTGTGACGCTGCGAGTAAATGCTAGTATGTAAATAAATATAAAAACCCAGTTATTTATTTTGATAGCCGACTGTGAGATGAAAGTAAAACACACTTTTGGACAATTTTAATTTTATTTCTATTAGTTTTATATACATGATTTAATACTTAGGTCTTTACAATTTTACTATAATTACGACTACATTAAAAATCTTACAGACAACAGTCAGTTATGCAGAGTTTGCACACTATGGACCATGTATCTGTATCATAATTTTGCATTCAGCATTTTGTAAAGGACCGGCATGATCTAAGTACTAGAAACTGTAACAAAGTGGTCGTCCCATGTTTCAGACTTAGCAAAATCAGTAATAGTTTCTTAGGTAATAGTGTTAGGTTTTACAATTAAGTCCCAAAAAATATTACCGATTTGGCAGACTATAAATTTAAGCACCATGTCAAGCGGGTTTTAGTGTCGAAACGCTACTATAGAGTGGATCAATATGTGAACGATGGTGACGTCTGGAATTGACTCCTCTCTGTGCATCCACTAAAAACGGTATTGTAATGTGTAATGTATTTGAAATATATATATATATGTTAAAATGATGTACCCAATCGAGTTTCTTGCGGGTTCTTCTCGCTGATTGGGTTTTTTTTCCAAACTAGAGGTAGTTTTGACGTTCATAAGCACCTTATTAGGGCCTAAACTGAATAAATTATTTTTGATTTGATTTGATACAAACTTCTTGACCAATTGCTACCCTACGGAGAGCACAATAACTAGATGGTTTTTATTTTACAGGCAATAAATCGCCCCAATTTGATGATCTTGCACATCTATAAGTAGTTTTATCATATTTGGCTTTCGAAAATATAATCTCTTTCAACTCTCCCTCCGATGTGCATAACCTACATATTGTATGACCGGAACGTACAATCGGAGCCCTCACTATTCTCGGCCATTTCGGATCATCCGGTGGTCGAGTTCCTCTCTTCAAGATTATATAAGAGAATGTGTCAGCATACACTTCTGACTTTGATGGAAATGGCAGAGATTCATACTTCATTAAGAAGTTACACGGAGTCTTGTGCTCTAAATATCTAGGACACACATTATCGTTTGGACATGGAGCGAATGCGTAGCCATTATTTTTTCCTTCTGGCAAATTCAATACAAACTCTCTCACTTCATTGACGACTTGGAATCCAGCATTAGTGCCTTGCTCTATAATTATAAGGTAATCTTCAGTTTTATTCCACAGCTTTTGTATCGTTTCTAAGCGAGATTTCATACTTGGTAATTCAAACAGCGAGAATGCTGATAACACTATGCTATATTTAAGATCCGTTGACGCTGGGAGGAACTGACGTTGGAAATAAGCTTTCAGTGGTAATTTAACATTGTCTTTACCCTGGCAGAGTATTAAACGGGCAATGTCGTGCATATCTGAGGATGTGTCAACACAGAAATATTCGAAGATATCATTCTTCCAAAATGTATTTACAGCCCAAGTACCAGTTCCAACGCCTGAACCGAAGTCGAAGAAACTCCTTGGCTTATAATCGGGGTTGAATTTCTTTATTTCGTCAAATACACGTACCAGGATCGCATACTCTTGTGAAGATCTCGACATTAGGTATTGCAAACAAGTAGGTTTATCATACGATATATTGCCCCAGCTGTATACATTTTTCTTTAATATATTAAAAACTTTATTCTGTATCTCTTTGTTTACATTTAACAGGTCATCTTCAGTTAATTCTTTATTTATTTTAGCAAAGGTTTTATTCGAAACTTTGTCGTGAATTGTTGCTGCTCTCTCGTTTATCTCATGTTCCTCGGGCGGCAGTAACCTCGATTTAATGTAGTTATTTAACGTTATACTATCCTGGTAGAGAGATTTAGCTTTGTTGTCTTCTAAAATTAATTTTATCGCCTTCAGTATATCCGGTGGTACAGATGCAATTTTTATTCGATTCGTACCGGGATGTTTTCGCGGTTTAAACTCTTGTGATTCAAAATTGTCCTTCAGTGTGGGATCGATGGCAACTCTTGTCGTATAATTCATATAATTCGTTAAGAAATACCGAAGTTTACATTTCTTTAACATTTTTATTTTTATAACCTAAAAATTCAGCTGGCCAAACAAACTAGGGATGCCAATTTGAAATCAATTAAAAGAAATATCGATTTTTAGACAAAAAAAAAATCAATTTGGAAACATCGATAAGGTCTACATATCAAAAATAGTATAAGAAACTATAGAATAATATTATAATAATCATCCTTTTCATTTGTCTCTGATAATAATTTTAGTTTTTAAACTGTTTATATTTTAATTGTTATTACTATGATCAAAAATATAATAGAAATTAAGTAAAAGAAATAGGTTTTATTAATAAACTGTAAATTACGTTCTAAAATATTTTTTCCATAGTATTTTCTCTCAATTTCCCTATCACTATAAAAAAACCTCAGGTATACGCAGTGAAGAGGTTGTTGCATAGTTTACGAATAGGATACGGAGGATACGACCGTGTCAATAGATCCCACCATGTAGGAAAATATGTTTTTTTTCTGGAATTTATTACGCTATTGACCTAGCAAGGCCATTAACAGCTTCACCAGACTACTAAGGCGAAAGCTTAAAAGACCTCAGCCGATTTTATTTCACAACTAGCTCAAGGATGCACGGCACACCTCGGCTTGGGCAGTTGCCTGACTTATGCAATTCGCGACCTATCTGAGCAAAGCTAAGCTAAATATTCATACTTATATGAATTATTGAAACATATATGTGTACCATGCATACATACCTCAACCACTCTTATATGTACTTTGTGTCGGGTAATTTTGTCTAAACTATTTCAGTTCGATAAGGGAAAAAAATAAAACCCTTCCACTTTCATGCGTAAGCATGTATGCGTGCACGTGTGTGGAGGTGATATGTGTAATGTTGTTGCAGTGACGTAAGATTTTGTGTTACTGTATAGCACGAGCAGCGTACTCGAGGGCTCCTCGCCGAGTGAACGGACCTTGGCTTGAGTCGTTGCCGCGGGGGGCCTAATCTGGTGTGCGTGTGCGAAATTTACCCACAAAACACGGCGGCATGATCTGTGATTACGCGGACGTGGGGAGGAAAATATGAAGAAATACGAAATACTGTTTATTTAAAGTCTATGGGACTTTTGTTTTCCACTATATTACTTTGATTTGTTAAAATTATGAATAAATATATTTTAACCAATTTAGTTTAAAGTCTTCGTCCACATTTAAACTCAAGGTGACTGATATAATGTTGAGTGGGGTAAGAGAAATAGTAAAAGGGGTGTAAATGTAGAAAAGGAATGGTAATATATCGTCATTGTCATAAATCTCTGTTTATCTCTACTATACCTTTTCAAACACACCATTATTGGATAATTTCTGCTATAGATTGCATTTCAATTTTAATGGCAAATTAATTAATTTAATTTTAATAAATTCAAGAGGCATTTTATGTTTAAAGAGTTATTTACTAAAATTATGTGATATCCTCTCAGTAAATATGTATAAGTATAATTTATTATTATTATATAATTTTTTGGTAAATTTTGAAGAATAAGATCCCTATTTTTTTGTATATCCATACATAGATCAGATATTATGTCAAATAAATAACTTCCAAGAGTAATCTTTAGATTCTATTTAATATATGTCAATTCCACTTTTTTCTTCATATTCACTTCTACACAGAAATGGAATAATATAATCGTTTCACCAACTTTCTTAATATAAATATGTAAACAGTATCAAAGTAGTTAACTTTGAGGATGCAACATTTGTTCTTGTTTATGTTTGTTGATACAATCCCTGAAGTCATTTACAACATTTTGGCATTTCCTCCAGTCCTTAGTTTCAGCTATACATTCCTAAAAATATATAAATAAATTAATTGTTACTTACACAGAAAAAAAAACTTACAAGTCAAAGAAGGTTGTCTGTTAATAACAATGCAGTAAAAGACAACTACTATTTCGTAAGACTGCTTATCAGTTTACGAAGGTATACAAAACAACGATAAGAAGTAATATAAATATAATCTTGCAACGAATATTACAAACCTGGACTTTATAGTGCAATTCTAAACATCCCGTTTTCTTCAGCATTGCTTCGACTGGATCATCGTCACCTTCCGCAACCTTCTCTATAGGTTTAATTGTCATTTTGCGGCAAAATTAACACTAAATTTCCCAAACATAACCCTGCATTACTTATTGGTAGGCAGTGTACGAATGTGGAATCGAAATTGTCAGCTGTTTACATTGACGTATAAGACAGACAAGGTGAATAGTTACTATAATAACCAAATGAGTTGGTAATATAAAGCGTTTTTAATTTCGTCGGTTAATTCGTTTTTGTAGACGCAGTTGTTTATTACTTAAATAACAGTATACCATGATACATACATATTTTCGAATTTAAATGATATTTCCAGTATTATATAGATATTTTATATAAATAAAATAAAACGTATGTTTAATACAAAGTCGAGATAAAATTTAATAACTTTAATCTTACATTATTTACATATAATTAGAATGTAAATATAATAACGTGTCTGTACTTTTTAGACTTTGGAAAAAAGAAATATCGCAGTCGTCTAAGAAACACTATCTATCTATAGATATAATACGAATGTAAATTTTACATGTCTGTAGTTTTTCGATATCTGTGAAAAAAATTGTTGTAGGTATAGTCCGCGTCAAATATTTTAACCGCTCTGAAGTAGATGTGCAAAACACAAATTTAGGTATCAGAGGGACGAAGTGAAGTAAAAGGGGTGCAAGCTCTCCCGCGCGCGTACGCGGCACCTTATTTCACCCACGTTGAGACATGAGTTCTGTCATTACTAGTTGCAGTACTCTTTTTTTTTTTTTTTCGAACTGACTACGCTATTGACCAAGCAAGGTCTTAACAGCTTCACCGGACTACTAAGGCGAGCGCTTAAGGCACTCAGCCGATTTTACTTTGACAACTAGCTCAAGGGTGCGCGGCACACCTCGGCTTTGGCTGTTGCCTGATACAAGCGATTCGGACCTATCTGAGCTAACCTAAGCCAAGCTAACTATTCATACATATATGAGTTGTTGAAACATATATGTGTACCAAGCATACATACCTCAACAACCCTTATATATATTTCGTATCGGATAATATTCTAAACTATTTCAGTTTGATAAGGGAAAAAATAAAACCCTTCCACCTTATTATGTGTAAGCGTGTATGCGTGCACGTATGTGGAGGTGATATGTGTAATGTTGTCGCAGTGATGTAAGATTTTGTGTCACTGTATCGCGCGAGCAGCGTACTCAAGGGCTCCACGCCGGACCTAGGCTTGAGCTGCTGCTGAGGGGGGCCTAGTCTGGTGTGCGGGAGCGAAATTTACCCCCAGACCACGGCGGCGTGATCTGTGGTTACGCGGGCGTGGGCGTGAGCACGCTCTGTTTAGAGAGACAGGCTGGTTCTGATCGTTCACTGCCGTTATTTCATCGGGAGGGTCGGTAAAAATATGTCGCGGACGTCTTTTACTACGCGCAGCGTTTGGTACGGTGCAGTACTGTCGCATTCAGAAGTCTATTTAGTTTTGTTGTTGTTAATACATATTATTGCTATTTTCGTTGTTTTCTTTTTCTTGAATATTTGTCATTATTAGATGACCCATCCACTTCGAAAAATGTTGTTTCTATGAAAGTCTTTGTTTATTTTATTTTTATTACAAATTATTTATTTATTATGAATGTATTTTATTCACAATAACTGCATTGCAACACTCGTAATATCTGCACAATATACGCTACTAGATATATACCACAGATATGAATAAATACTGCATAAAGGGGATCATTTAATTAAAATAAGCGATCACCCAAAATTCACAAACCAGGTGATTAAATGTTATTTGGATTTCATTATAATTGACGAATACATGATGTGGCGAACTTTTAATATTTTAGCTTTATCTATTACTTTATCATTGAGATCATCCATTTCCGGTGTTTCCTCTTGAGATCTTATGTCCCTAAACTATCAGGGCAAAGGGCAGACACAATACTTCTCCATTTCGATCTGTCAATTGCTTAACGCTTCACCTCACTGCAAGTAAACCCAATTTTCATACATTTTGCATGCACGGATTTTCGCCAGGTTTCTCTAGGTCGACCACGTTTCTAGTTTTTACTGTTATTTCATTACCCCAGTAATGATTTATATTGTTTGTTCGTTTTTACCTCTAATTATTTATAAATATTATATATATATCTATATAACTTTTATGTATGTATATGTATGCTCAATTCATATAAACCGGTTTTCGTAACCAGCTGTCAAACCGTTTACAAGACGACACAATCAGAATCAAACTTTCATTTCACATACATAAAATCTTTGAAAGCAACAACAAAGTAACAGGCAAATATCTACTCCAATTCATTAAAACTTAATTCATTAAGACGTACGGTACGTATAATATCGAGACTAGTTAAATATTAAAAAACGTAAATGCTACATTCCTATAATAATTTTCTGAATTTGTTTTGTGTTAACGTCTTGACTGTACTATGCACAAGACCGAACTTAAAGCTATATTCAAAGCGGCCATAAACGATGACTCGGACTATATCTAGGAATAAATAATAAAATACATTTCAATTATTTTTAGTAATGTCTGTCTTCCAGTTTGTGTGAACACGCATCACTGCTAAAGTACTGGGTTCACAATTAAACCTCATCAAGTAAATCATAAAGTGTATCTTCGAGTATAATCTAGTCTTTGTTTCGCAATCTATGAAAAGTAATATAATAGGTAGCCTAGTAATTTTAATGTCGACGCGACTTAAGTACGAAAGAAAAGTAGATAAGTAAATGGATTTCATTATCCTTTTTTTTAAATTAGGTTCATTGCAGACGGAGTCGCGGGCACAGCCTAGTTATAAAATGAAGTCCTCAGCCACGTCTGTCTGTTCGCGATAAACACAAAATCTACTGAATAGATTTTCATGCGGTTTTCACCAGAAGATACAGGGATCCATGAGAAAGGTTTATGCATATAATTTGTCAACGTATCTGAGGACACGGTAGTGCCCCCGCCAAGTCAAGCAATAAACCGGCACGGCCATACTATCCTTTTGTCGAAGCAATTCAGATCATTTTCGACCCCCTACTGCTTCGTTGTGGAATAAAACTAAAGCCTATACTAAACTCACACTAAAGCCTGAATTACAACAAATAACCAAGCAGTATAACGGTATATTTCAAATTTCTTTCAATTTGTACCAGTTGTTTAAGAATTATAACTACCTAATCAAAATTCCGTAATTTTGTCACTCACCGACTGGCCGATCGTCAAAACTCTACGGCACTACTCTAGCGAATATAGAAGCTTCAAACTGAATACAATTAGAGTTTAGTGTATATATCAAAGAATACTTTGTAACTTCGATCTAGTTTTCTAGATACACCAACTGCATCATAAATAACTTTGTAATCTCATATAAACTTCGATCAACAATAGCTAGATAAAGGATCGGCGCGAAAAATACGTCTAGGTAAATTACAGCTCACTTGAAATGCCCTTATTTTGTTTAGTTTGTTTGAAACACAACCAATGTAAGCACGTATCACATGCTGCAGTGTATTCAAAAAATGCAAAATAATACCCGAAAAAGCAATTTAACGGCCGGAGTATCTTACTTTCGCTAAATACATGTTGAATAAGTTATATTTTAAGCTTTAAACTAACAAATAATATCAAATTTTGAACAAAATTACACATTTTATACCTGTGGTACAAATGTTTGGACTAAGGCTCTTCAACCACGCACAATAACGAGAAAAAGTATTTTATTCATTACGTGTTAAGGTTGAATTCACACTAAATGTTGTTTATGTTGTCTTTTCATTTGTGAGGGGAGTAATTTATTGCTTCGCTCGTTTTATCGTAAGTATTAGATAATATTTTGAACATTTGTGACTTTATTACAAGGTGTCATGGTTGTAATTAGGTTGAACTTAAAACTGTTTTAAAACTTTTTTTCTCCCTTTCTTAGTAAACAAATAGCTACACATAAGTATATATTTAAGAGGACAGGATTTAGTTTCGATTTTGTACGTGACCCTTTATCTAGTTATTGTTGATCGAAGCATATAAATGTATAGGGTTACAAAGTTACATTTGTACTTAATGAAGTGGTGTACTACTATAGCAGAGGAAGCGACTAAATTTTATACTATGTAAATAAGAGATTAAAAATACATTCATTAATTTAAATAGGAATTTATTTTAATTATAAAACTTATTTACAACAAATAAATTATGCTAAAATTTTGCTTTTGTTCCTGAGGGCAATGTATGCAACTACAATAGACATAACTGTGGCAAGGACTTCCGAGTTCACCCAAGGTCCGGAGTAGCCTGAAAAATGAAATATAATATAATTATTGTTATTTATAACAGCTTATAAAACAAAATCATATTATTGAGATGGTTTTTGATGTGAAACATATCTATAACGGTAGGTCAGTACAACTGCAGGTGATTTTGAATTTTTAAATTTTTAAAACCAACACGCAGCGGAAGCTCTCTAATGGAAAACAAACGATTTTGAAGCATTCTTCATTGGTGCTATACTCCAGATGCTCACAGCGTGATGGTATATAGAACTCAGGACCAAATTATTTCATTCTAACAATCCAATATATCACTTATTTTGGGGAGAGATGTATCCTATATTATTATAAAAATAGCTTCTGCTATAGTCGATGCATTTTAAACTGAGTTGTCGGGCAATAAATGTCACTGACAGTAGGAATGTGCACACAATGCAACCCGCTATCGATACTGAGCTACCTGCGTACGCGGAGTCGATACGTCATCGTGACCTTCATTAGCACTCTAACACCAGTTTCTCTATGATTACATCGAAACAAACATTTTATCTTACAAATTAAAAACTTTTATTTTCAGATAGCGAAAAATTATTCCTATTAATACTTCAAATAATTTAGCATATTGATCGTACCTATCCCGTTATCGATATTCACCTCTACAATTCTTACGTACATCACTACACCTTTGCATAAGACCTAGCGAGACAGACAGATAAATATGATTTATGACCCGAGGCCTCAGTTCATAATGCTTCGACTATAGCGACTTCGTCCATGGCTACTTCGGGCTAACGCTAATACGCAGCGAAATTTCTCAAAAGGAAATAAAACTCCGATTTTGAAACATTATTCATCGGTGCTCCGCTCCTACTGGTCTTAGCGATGAATGAGCGGTAAACGATTATTCTTCCTTGATAAATGAGCTACCTAACACTGAAAGAATTCTTCAAATCGGACCAGTACTTCACAAGATTAGCACATTCAACCAAACAAATAAGCCCTCCAGCTTTATAATATTTATATAGATTAATTTTAATAAGTAGG
The DNA here is from genome assembly GCA_015888305.1 of Antheraea pernyi. Classification (NCBI taxonomy): domain Eukaryota; kingdom Metazoa; phylum Arthropoda; class Insecta; order Lepidoptera; family Saturniidae; genus Antheraea; species Antheraea pernyi. The sequence continues at coordinate 1,003,691 of MU158735.1, read as the reverse complement.
CGCCCAGTGGTCGACATTTGACCATAGTGAATTGATTTTTTAAAGTTGAATGTAGAATGAAAGAGGGTAATTGGAACGGAATAGTAAAATAATACATGCAGTCGAGCACAGCAACCACCTTCACAACCTTTTTGAAGTCCTTTATTGACAGATGTCAAAATGTCTTTTCGTTTTACATGTGTGTATATGTTGTGTAAAATTGAAACAGTAGTGTGAGTAATGCATATTTTAATTAATTTAATGTATTTGTAATGCATTTTATATAAAATAAATAGCTTTCTGCACTTCTCCTCCATATAAACTTTAACTATGCCAAATTTCACGTTCATCCGTTCGCCCAATTCCGTAAAAAAAGGGATACAAAGTTTAGGCTTCACGTATTAATATATATCCCTTTTTATCATATTATGATGATACTGTAATTAATGTGTAGGAAGTCTCAGGCTATTACTACTGTTGTATAAAGCTCTGTATGTAAATAGGCAGAGGTAATTTTTTTTATTATTTTGTTTAATAGACCTTGACAATAAGTGTTAAGGACAGATGAGCTATCAGATCTCCTTGTAAATAAATGTTAATCTAATTTTATAAATGTTCCTTATGCCTAATGGGATGTCTTATTATAATAATAAATATGATATATGTGTAGGTTTAATGCGTCTGTTACAGACAGACAAGCTATTATGTCTATGTGTATAAATTTGTCTATGTAATAAGAACAGATAAACTGTCGTATTTCTTATGTACTTGATTTCTATGTTCAATATGTCTTATGTGATATTTAGAAATACCATTCATGTATTATAGTAATTCAAATATAAGGGACAATACGGTTATTATTATTATTTGTCTAATGTTATATGGAACCATCACTGAAAATATAATGTGAATTTATGTAAACTATGTTAATGTATGGATGAACGTGCGGCAGTAAGGCACATACAATGTACTAGTTGTAAGATTATAATTGTAGTGATAAACCCAGAAAATGTATGTATTGTTACCAGCATGTTACATACGATTATATACTTTGTGAAAGAATCCTGAATAAATATACAGTCCACATCAAAGTTATCAAAATTAATTGGTGTTTCATTTGAACGAAGAAACCTGGGAACACTGACCACAATAATATGACAATATTTTGTTGAAAAATAACCTAAATCTTAGTTATCTCATGTGACCAGTGGAAAATATACTTACTACCAGGATGGTGCAGTTGAATAGCGAGCAGGGGAGCTACTGTAGCAGCCGGGTCTGAACGGCGAGCACGGCGGAGAGATGCCCAGCCTTCCTCATCAAGAATATGGATTTCATGAACACCAGAGCGGGCTTTTTTAGGCTCCTCAGTCCAGGATACCTGATTTAATAAATTTGTATAGGATTATACTTTTTTCTTTCTTTTTTATAGGCAAACGACCATAGACACTAGCAACACTAGGGGAGTCGCAAGTGCATTGCCAGCCTGTATTTGGGGTGGCGGGGATGAAGAGGAGATGGTTCTCCGGCACTCTCACTGACCGAACGAAACGCAACAATGCAAGCACTGTTACTTCAGAGTTACTGTTACTGTTACTGAGGCGACCCATTCATGCTGAAACCAGTAGTAGCTTCAGCGTGGCTCTACCACCTACATTACTTACGGCAAGGACCTGAAATATTGATAACTGAAAATATAATAAAAAATATCTGTAATCTGAAAATATTCCTATGAGAATAATTAAATTTATTTTCAATCACAGCATTTCTGTTGTATCTTATAAGTAGAAACTATTAATACCGATGCTTTGTTAAAACCTTCCCACATTTGCTTTTAATATCAAGGCAGAATCATGTAGTGACAAATCTCAAGGTATTCAATATACATGTTACATAATATATTTTGTTGTTCTTTATTGTACTTGATTTTTGTTTATATTATAGGAGGCAAATGAACAGACGGGTCATCCGATCGTAAGTGAACACTGCCGTCCATAGACACTAGCAATACCAGGAGTGTCGCGAGTGCGATGCCAACCTGTCTTGCGGCAGAGGGGGAGTAAGGGAATTGGGGAAGGTGAGGGAAGGTGGGCCTCCGGCGCTCTCGCTGACCTAACGAAACTGCACTGTTACTTCACGTTGGTTTTCTTTGAGAGGGTGGTACTATCCCTGACAAGCCGACCCATTCATGCTGAAACCAATAATAGTTTCAGCGTGGCTCTACCACCATAATTTCACTTCAGAATGACTGTACCTATTTCACTATATATCTATTTGTCTTCGATGTAATTGTCAGTACAAGCTTTATATAAAAATACAAACTTATTAACATTCTATAGATTCACTGTGTGGGTGCCAGGTCTATAGTGTCGCAGAGAGAAAGAGAGAAACCCCACATTAACAAGGGCCTCTTTCTGACAAACACCAACACTCTCTTTCACTATTCTTATTCTAGTTATGTAATTATTTAATAGAAAAAGCAGAGCTATCAACTTTGATAGACACTAGCTTTCACGTAACCTATATTTAAATGTCGTAATATCCAAAACCTATTAGAATTTGTCGCAATATAATTGAAACTGTAAATACAGTTCATTTTATTCTAGATAAGTCTTAGAATATATTATATTTCATTTGTATAGATAAACGTTTTAGATAATTTCAAATGATATATTTGCCGACTTCCTTTGGATTGTAAGGTTTTTAATAGTATAATTCAGTATCACAATCTAATCAAACAAGGGTCCTATATACAACTACTCTCTTTAAAAATCTGATACTACTCTCTTTTTACCTGATGTTTGTTTTCTCCAACTCGAGCCGCTGATAATGTTTTTCCATCGACTTCAGCGTATAACGGGTAGTTCTCGGGCAGAGCGTTGTCACATTTCAACGAGAATTCAGTAATATAAGCTATGTGGGTCACAATTGTTGCATCTAAGCTTGTAAATGAGGTAGCTTCAACTTTTGGATTCTGGCAGCTTTCTGCAACTCCTCCACTTATGTAGACTAAACCAAGTATTAAAACAATAGATATCTTATTCATTTTAAAGCTTTTTATAAATATTTGTGACTTTTACTATGAACTAAATTCAGAAATGTACTATGATAACGCGGCTAATTGTAAAATTTACTTTTACAATTTTACCCGCTCGCGATCCACGTATCGTGATGTTCTGAAACGTGCGTTATTACATTAAACTTCAATCTCATATCATTTTTATAAAATTAAATCTAAAATGATCTTAAATAACATAATATATTATAAGTGTAGAGAATTTATCTTTTTATTTCTTTAAAAACTATTAAAATGTAGAATATAATTTTTATTTTCATTCATTATATTATTTAAATAAAAATTGTTTAATGATGATTCTGAACGTGCTTCCAAAACGTCTGCGGTGACGTGTGCTCAATATGCCATATGATTTTATTTTTATTAATTATTAGGGTTATTGAATTTCCATCCTTTAAGCTTAACAACGTACTATGTTTTATCTTTAAACTGTTGTAACAAGGTTGTGGCTTCTTGTAGATTCAGTTTGAGATTGCAAGTTTCACTCAATTGATACATATAAACGAAATTATACCGCATAACATTTCAAAAAATTGTCGCCAATCATCTGTTTGTGTGTTCTGGCAGCTGTATTTAAGAACCAGTACCCTTTAGGTTTACCGTGTTTATTATCTTAGACCACGTTGTCATTTTAACAACGGGTGAGGTTGTGGTCAAACGAAAAAAATTACAAAATAACGTAAGTATATACATAGTTTAAAATTAAAACTACCATATCACAGATCAAGATGCTGCCAAAAATATGTACAATTTGTGAGTCTTCAGTCTATAATTTTACATAAGTACATCATAGTCAAATGTTGATCATGCGATATTTGTATCAATATTGCGATAGATAAAGGATCAAAGTATATTGTAGTCTACCCGCGATAGTTCTTATATTAGTATTTCAATCTGTGGTAATATTGTTTGGATACATTTGCATAATTGTCTCGTTTTTGTCACATAAAAAAGTTCTTATACTTGTCATACAAATATAGAAAGTTCCAAAAATTTTGAATGATCAATTGTTTTAGATAAAAACACAATAATGAAGTATACATTAAAATGGAAATAATATGAAACAGTAAGAAGCTCTTTGTAATAAATATCAAAATCACTTCTCTTTACTACTGCTGGCTTTACAAATTGGCCGGAGTAAACTTTTAGGTGCAATGCATGTTGATTTATCATAGGAACTGTTAAAAATAGTTAAAAATGTAAATGTTTGTAAAACATATTTTTATGTTTAATACAGTTTACACGTTGTTCTTGGCATTTTAAACATCAAGAATATGGGTGGTAGAGGTAAGGAGAACCATCTAGTATGGGGGATCAGTTGTCCATCCGTAAACAGCAAATTAGGGTTCGAAGTCTCGTCAAAATAGCGCTACTGTAGGAAAAGGAAATTATATGAATTTAGCCGTTATAAACGAAGTGAAGTGTGCTGTGGTGAAAAATTTAATATTCTTTGTGACTTTCGTAGTTAGGAGATATGCAGTATTTAAAACCTGAACTAATTACGTAGTCAAATGTAATTTAATGAATATAACCTGTTAAACTACTGAAATAATACAACTAGTGAGTCGTTGTTATAAACTTTTATTTTTTAATAATTTCATTGTTGTTAACATAAAGAAAAGTCTAGAAGTCTTTCTTTCCTTTTTTAATCTAGTATCCTACTCTAATTATTTGTGGCGCTATTTTTAAATACTTTCCACTTGCTATTGTGGCGCCATCTTAAATTGCTGCCTTTCAGTGGACACTTTTTAATATACTGAGATGGTTCTCCTTACCTCTACCCTCCATAATCAAGAATTAAAAAAGTACAGCGTCACATTATTTTCTTTAGAGGCAATGGTAATCATAATTTACAGCCAAATGTAAATGCCGTAATGGGTTTGAATGGAATTCTGCTTTATTATAATAGATTTAGCTTTTCATAGACAGATAATAAATAAAACAAATGCTATTTTTCGTTTAATATATTATTCTATGTATATATACTAAATTCATTTTTAATCAGACAATAAAATGCAACATTTAAAAAAGACCATCACGACGACACTCTGATCAGGATTCTGTTAATTTACAATACCCATCGTAGTCGCCACTTATAAATGATCTATTGAATAAGCGACTACTGTTAGTGTTATATTAAAAAAAATGGATGGTTATTGAAAATATATAGACGGAAACTAAACAAATGTATTATGGTACATCCAATCAGTTAAATTCTAAAAATTCATGACAATATCACTCGTCTAGATATAGACATTAAAAGCAATTAAAAATATATATAATACAGTTCTTTATAGCGGAGATATTTAAGCGAAATGTTACAATGACAAAATAGAAACGTTAGTAGATTATTTTAGTTAATAAATTGATTTTTTTGTAGTTAAAAAAAACTGTGTGTGTACTTATGCACACGCGTTAGAAATTATACTTCTTTGGCGTAACAAGATAAAAATCTTTTCAAAAATTTTACCTTTCCCCTTATTCTACGTTTGTAGAAAAAACGACACTAACAATAGAAAAAAGGTATTTAATACATTGAAAATTTTAATACAAAGAAATACAAACAACAAATATAAACAAAATGTTGACTATAGTTAACTTCAGGGTGTCGGTTTTTCGTGACGGTGTGCCCGCGCATCGTAAAAATTTACTCTCACCATTTTTCCCTAACGCGCCAAAAGTATTACTTCAAAAATTCGTGACGTGTTTATATTGAATCAAAAGTAACAGCCGTGACAGACTGTGATTGTTTTTCTTCTTTCAGGGGCTTTTATTCCACGGAACATATTAGGCTTATTGTTCCCCAATCTTTCTAGCCATCACGAGAGCCGCTGATGACATCATTACCAGGTCATACAGCATCTTAGCTCCACCTGAACAGGGTTCAGCCAAGATGCTGTGACAAACACCAATATCCGGACAACTACTTTTCATACTCATCACCAACGACTCTCTTTCGATGCTGTTCTTAGCATACTCCATTACCGACTGTGATAAGATTATTAATGCCGGAAAAAAATGAACACCAGAAAAAACAACCCCGCGATGAATTCACTAAATAAGTAGTTTCAGATGGAACTTGCCAAAGAATTGTCTTTTAAATAATCACTGTCATAATATCCTTAAAAAAGATTTTCCGGGATATGACAAAGTAGCAATAGAAAAAAATCACGATATAACAAAAAATAAAACATTAAATTTATTTAGTATTTACTTAAAAATTAATATTTAACATAAAATATGTATCCCTATAACAGTGATATTTTATTTTTATCACTGTTATTTCACAGGTGATAAATAAACCTGCTATTTTTTATATAGGACTAACACAAATTCTGCATTAATTTTGTGATGTTCGTGATATCAACCTCTTTTGTTTCGATCCTGTCACTGTTATAAATCATACTCATGCTATATATAGCAAACTTAGGAACTATACAAGTATAATTCAAACGAATCTGGATTCATAAAATCATATGATAAATAACAGTGACATCGATGCATTAATTTCATAATGCCAAATTATTTTTCACAATTAAGACTCGTCTTCGACGTGTCTTCACTCTTTATCGGAATAAAGTTAGTGCGAATAGTTTTGGCGATTATTCGCACATAATTACGTCTGTACATTTACTGCCTACTGGAATCAGAACAATTGGCACCCAATAAATACTATACCGCGGTAAATAAAAACATTTAAATAATTGCATGATTTTATTTAAAAGTAGGAATGCAAACCAGAATGTATCGTTAACCGTACCTATTATTTAAAAAAAAAATGGTTTATCAATAATATATGTACAATTTAAAACCATTTCATTCGGCAAAAATGTTGTTTGCTAAGTATATACTTACAGTGGCAAAATAAAATCGTGGCGTTTGTGATGTAAAAAAAATATAAAGATGAAATTAAAAAAATAACTATTCCATAAAAACAAAGACTCACAACACGACCAAATATAACAAATATATATTTGATAAATAAATAATAACCCTAATTTTATACTGATATATAATATATATTTGAAGGGTATACTATCAGAAATACTATCACGATAGTAACATAGGTTATTAAAGATAACCCTTGGCGCTGTTTGCCTGAAAATATAACCGTAATAGAAATTATTTATAACCTAGCAACACTAACATATTGGAAGTCAAATTCTACTAGATATGATTTATGTAATATGTACAACAAACGTCACTAAATACATTAAATATCACCACAACACAGTTATGTTAACAGCAGGTACACATGCTTTACGAAACTACGAATTTTCGTATTTAAAAATAAATAAATCTTAAAGTTGCTTGATGATACTATTAGGGACACTGGTAGTAGATACAAATAATATCCAACACATTAATTTCCATAGTTATCATCACCAGCCTATAATGGCCACTGCAGGGCCATAGGCCTCTTCCTGAAAGGGGGTATGGGCATAATCACCACGCCAACCCACGACGTATTGAGGATTTCGAACTCCGAAATACCTACAGTTCTATATTCCGAAGGTGGTAGAACCACGCTGTAGCTATTACTAGTTTCAGCACGAATGGGTCGGCTCGCCCGAGGTGGTACCACCCTCTCACAGAACAACGACGTGAAGTAACAGTGCTTGCATTGTTGCGTTTCGTTCGGTCAGTGAGAGCGCCGGAGGCCCACCTCCCTTCCCCGTCCCCTCTCCCTCTCCTCCATCCCCCATCCCCCCAAACACAGGCTGGCAACGCACTTGCGACTCCCCTGGTATTGTTAGTGTCTATGGACGGTGGTAATCACTTAACATCAGGTGGCCCACCTGTTCGTTTGCCTCCTTATGAAATATATTTAAAAAAATCACACTTGCAGTGGCATTAAAATAAGATTTCTCAAGTTCAGGTGTCCTCACGATATTTTCCCTCACCGTCAACCGATAGGGTTATCAATTTAAATGAGTAAATTCCGAAAATTTCGCTGGTATATGCCAGGGTTCAAACCTACGGGCATTGGATTGATATTCCACCGGTTAAGCCATTAGACCACGACGACTCGCAGACTCATATTTTATAGAACGTTACTTGATTCGGCATCACTTGTACAAGTAAATATGTAAACTTGAGGAATTAAGAACATTTAACACGTGTAATAATAATCTTAATATTGATATTACTTCAATATTTATACTAAAATATTTCATATGAATTAGTTAGGTGGTATAATAACTACTAAAGTTACTCAAATATGTGATGTGGTATTGACGGGATGTGACGTAGTACGAATGTGAGTATCCATTTACTTTATTTTGTTTTGAACTAGCCGTTTGTTTGAGTTTGAGTTTGGCTTGTCCACAAAAGAACTGTGATGTGATCGCGGCTCCAATGATGAGTTTAAAAAATCAGTAAATATTTTGTATGAAGTGAAAAATTCTTTATTTATGGTACGGAAAAAACTTATTAGCGTCACCGACGACTTAGACAAGCTTGTGACGCATTGCGATTGTGTCATACTAGCGATCCATCGTATAGCAGCTTGTCTACATGTAATATTCATATTTAGTATTGAGCTTGTGTAACCCATCATGAATTTGATTGATCAATTATTAAACTATATAAAAATATATATAATTATTGCACGGAGTGCCAATATATGTGAAAACTAGACTAATATTAATAATTTCAATTTACAAATTATGAAATTTAAGTATTTCAGACTACAATAGCTTTAAGATTTCAAAAAAGAACACAGTTATTCCATTGTTTTGACTCTTCACTTCTGTCGGCAGTCTTTATGACACTAGCGAGCCCGGCAGACGTTGTACTGCCCTGATTATTAAAAAAAATCCTTGACAAATGATATACCAAAACCTTCCTCGTGAATCACTTTACTGCAAGCAAGGAAGCAAGCAAAACAGCAGGAAAATCCGTTCAGTAGTTTTTGAGTTTATCGCGAACAGACAAACAGACAGACTCGGTAGGGAACTTTGTTTTATATTATGTAATGCAATAAATAATGATATACACAGTACACCACTGCATCTAGACAAAATTATACATTAATTTCTTCCCAAAACGATAATTTTATAGTGTCTTTATATTTTGTCTACAGTTATACAGTGAACGAGCTGGTATTATTTAACTGTGTCGATGGTGTTTGACATTACAGTTATACAAGAAATCACATTTAATTTACTACCATATCGTCATATTTAATTATTGATATTGGAATTATTTACTATTTACCCACATTCCTAAGTAACTTTATATTTTTTTATTATTATTTTTACTAAAATCCCAATTGAACGACGTTATATAAAAACGTATAGGAAGACAAAATTAAAAGCTGTTACTGTGTGTTTGAATGGTCTATTTGAATGTATTTTTTAGATTTTTACATTTAATTTACTTTTATATAAATTCGTCCAATTATTATTAAGACGTTAAGGCCGAGGTACTTTAACTCTTAAATGTATGAAACACACAACTTATAAACTCGGCAATATTTTCCTATGCAAGACACTATATAGCAGTGCCATTGGGATATTTCTTTTCACCAAAACCTCAGGCCCATAATTGTTAGATCCCTAAGAGTGCGTCTTCAATCCGCGTCCACTCTAAAAGCCGGAGACAGGTTATTTGTCCGGAGTAATATTTTTGAGAGGGGGCGGTGGTGATGGTGATTTTGCTACCAACTATTGAAAGCGGTAATTTTATTACCATCATTTGGAAGCGGTAATTTTGCTACCACCATTTGGAGGCGATAATTGCGCTGCCATAATTTGGGGACGGTCATTTAATTGTCAAAATATAGGGGCGGTATTTTTGTTACCATCAATAGGGGAGCAATGATTTTACTAGATCACGGAGCAGAAAATGTTCTACCGCCATTTGGAGGTGATTGTTTTGCTGCCAATATTTGGAGGGGATAGCTATTTTGCTGCCAACATTTGGGGGCGGTTTTTTTTGTAGGCAGAGTATTTCAGGGCGGTATTATGGCTACTTCGATTTGGGAATGGTATTTTGGATTATAAGTAGTCTTTTAGCAGTTACCGATGTTGTGAGTTCGAATCGAAAAATTATTATTGATATCATGATTTACAATATTTTGCTCTGGATGTAATTTGTATCTGTTTGTAGTTAGTTCCCTGCGATGTACTTGTTACTTCGAATGGGAATAATTTAACATATAGCTAAATATTCCAATCAAGGGGTTGGATATTTTTTTACCTCTAGACCGGAAGTTAGACCACTGGGACTCCATCACTTCAAAACCTGATTTTTTAAATAACCCGCTGTATAATTCGTATATTACCCTTATTATATTGAATTACCAAAGTTTTATTAAATTTCTACTACAATCACCAAATGTTGATGCGTTTGAGCATTTCTGTTCTTCCAATTCCATACATATATTTTAATAATCATCGGCCATAATTAGAACTAAGAGACCAGTCCATCCTGTGAAAGGTTTGCACCCGGATCCTTTACCATCCTCAGCTGAATACTGTTCCCATAAGTAACCTGTTCGTTTATATTCCGATAGGATGTTACCTGTAAAAAATAAATATTGTTAGCAATCTCTGTACTACTATTGACTACAGCGGGGGTGTTACTAATGACCTGACACGCTATTGGTAGAAAGTTATCGGCCGGTCGTAACTTGACTGGATGCTATAAAAGGCGAGTCTGTCGAGTCATTAGGGGAAGTAGTCCGGTGAAGCTGTTAAGACCTTGCTAGGTCAATAGCGTAGTCAGTTTGAGAAAAAAAAAATCATTAGGGGCATTCTTGCTCGGTCGTCTCTCTGGAAGGTTGTATCGCGTGTTTGTTGTTGTATTGCGTGAGTTATTTACAATTTACATTACTATTTGTATTCCTCTGGGTTTTTATGAATTATTGTGTTACTTGAGATCTAATAGTTGATGTGAGTTTTCGTGTTGAGATATGTAAATGTGTTATTTTTTTTAAATAAGTCCATTTATGGTTTCTAATATCAGAAGTGGGATTTATTTTTAAATTCGATTTACTTTTTGGTATCTAATAATATATATAAAATAAATGGTCCATGGTTTTCCTTTCATTAAATTTACGAAGTATGTTAGAGAGTTCTCATCCTTGTGATTGCCCCTAACGATCGATGCAATAAAATTACAGGGTGTTGTAATTTATACAGATTTTAGCCGGTTCGATCCCCGGGTGAAGCAAGAGAATTTTCGAAATTCTCTAAATACAGTTTTATTTCTTTTACAAAATAAAGACATGTTTCTTTGGATTAAAATTTGCTATCTCTATTATTTAGAGTACTTTACCTCCAGGTGGCATTAAAAAATTCCAACCTGTATACTATCTGACCCGACAACGCGTTGTTGTGCGTCAATTATTGAAAAAGAAATTCAATATTAAAACGTGTCGCCCATATCTATAAAAGTCGGTCCTACAGTTCTCTATCAACAAACTTATTTAAAGCGCCATCTGTTTGAGACTGATGGAACTTACAATTAATAAAACAATAATAAACATCGACAATTATTTAATTTGTGATTAAAAAATATTTAGGCCCTTAATAGAAATATATAAATTTATCGCATCTTTCAAGTTGGACGATATTGCCAACGTTTCATGAAGATCGGTCCAGTAGTTTTCGATTTTATCGTGGACAAATATTTACACACTGGATTTTTGTATGTATACTAGCAGGCCCGGCGGACATTGTACTGCTATGAAAACAAAAAAGTCCTTATAGTCAACCGCAGCGCCACCTACCGGGTCCAATCTAAACCATTCTCGGATCTATTGGAACACACACACAAAATTGTGTCAAAATCGGTCCAACCGTTTAGGAGGAGTTCAGTGACATACACACGCACAGAAGAAATTTATTAGATTAACACAAAGTACCAGGAGAACATAACCACAAAGATTTATTAGATTAACACAAAGTACCAGAAGAACATAACCACTAAAGAGTAATTAGGTTAACAACACAAAGTACCAGGAGAACATAAACACAAAGATTTATTAAATTAACACAAAGTACCAGAAGAACATAATTACTAAAGAGTTATGAGGTTAACACAAAGTACCAGAAGAACAAAACCATTAAAGTGTAATTAGGTGAACACAAAGTACCAGGAGAACATAACCACTAAAGATTTTTTTTTTCGAATTGACTACGCTATTGACCAAGCGAGGTCTTAACAGCTTCACCGCCACTAAAGAGTTAAAAGTTAATACTCACGGACGACGTTATCACGTAACCTCGCGTGCAGCTCTCTCGCTCTCACCGCGTACGGTCCTTCGACGGTCGCGTAATATTTGAGGCCGGACAGAGCGAGATAGTTGATGTTTATCCACACCTGGCCGCGCCAATACGGCGGATCGTGTTCAGTATTCCTCTTCATATAAAGTGGCGAGGATTTCGATAGTGACCTGATATTATAAATTCATCACAAATAAATTTAAAAGACAATAAAATTAGTTCTGTCGGTCTATTAAAACACTGTATTATTTAACAACAGTTATTTTTATAAATCGTTCATTTGCTGTCGGGTAGTTTTTTGTATACTTCTTGTTAGCAGTAATAATATCGACCGACCGTCAACATTGGCAAAGGATATTCAATAACAAAACATTAATATTTCTTTTAGGAATGAATACTTTTAACGGTACCCCATACTTTTTTTTTATTTCATATTGTAAGGTGCCTCAAAATAGTACTGAAGTCTAACAAGAGAGCCACCATATTACAATAATACATACTTTAAAAAAAACTATAGCACGAATTTAGAATCAAAGAACATGTATCCAGTTGCCTTAATAAAAAAATAGCATGTAAACACAAATTGTTTATAGACCACAGAGTGTACAATATTACTTATTGCATGGGAAATAATAAAGTAGAGCATGAATTCTGTGACGTCACAAAAACTCTCTGGAAAGTTCTAACGACGCGGCTACCATTTTGTTAGAATAGTGACGTCATCACATGAGACTTTGTAATAGTTATCTCTTTCATAATAGAAATAATAGATAGATAGATGGATAGAGGACATAAAAGCGATAGCACGAAAAGACTGGATAAAAAAGGTAAGAACAAAGAGGTCTTGAAAAAATTGGAGAAGGCCTTTACCCGAGAAGGTGTTCCAATCACTGGTATGGACATCAACGATAGTTAGAAAGATGGATAGAAGGCATAAAAGCGATAGCAGGAAAAGAATAGATAAAGAAAGTTAAGAACAAAGAGGTCTTGACAAAATTGGAGAAGGCCTTTACCCGAGAAGGGGTTCCAATCACTGGTATGGACATCAACGATAGTTAGAACGATGGATAGAAGGCATAAAAGCGATAGCACGAAAAGACTGGATAAAGAAAGCTAAGAACAAAGAGGTCTTGACAAAATTGGAGAAGGCCTTTACCCGAGAAGGGGTTCCAATCACTGGTATGGACATCAACGATAGTTAGAACGATGGATAGAGGGCATAAAAGCGATAGCACGAAAAGACTGGATAAAGAAAGCTAAGAACAAAGAGGTCTTGACAAAATTGGAGAAGGCCTTTCCCCGAGAAGGGGTTCCAATCACTAGTATGGACATCAACGATAGTTAGAAAGATGGATAGAGGGCATAAAAACGATAGCACGAAAAGACTGGATAAAGAAAGCTAAGAACAAAGAGGTCTTGACAAAATTGGAGAAGGCCCTTACCCGAGAAGGGGTTCCAATCACTGGTATGGACATCAACGATAGTTAGAAAGATGGATAGAGGGCATAAAAGCGACAGCACGAAAAGACTGGATAAAGAAAGCTAAGAATAAAGAGGTCTGGAAAAAATTGGAGAACGCTTTTACCCGAGAAAGGGTTCCAATCACTGGTATGGACATCAACGATAGCGTTCAAGAACTTTTCAATATTTTTGCTAAAATGTAAACTTAAATTATCTTTAAAAGCATGTAATGATCGGAAATATATGGGCTTCATTATTATAATAATAGAAATAATAATCTTTTTTAAGAGCCAATAATTATTTAATATGTTCATTAAATGCAACGACAGGGGCAAATGATAACCCGAAGTCTATTTAAAAAAAAGACTTAAAAGTAATTAATCGCTTAGTCGTTCTTACCGTAATCCATAGGGAGACCAGAGCAGTTCAGGTTTGTCCAGGTCTTCGAGGATTTTACCAAGTTTTGGGCTCTTCGGTTTCAGAACTTTCAATAGCATCGGGAACAGGGACACATAACCTGATAGGAGGTATCTTTATTTAAAATTTCTATGACGTGATACTTCAGCTGTTTGTATTATGAGGCAAAACGGTTAAATACATCTCCCATCTTCTTTTCTCAACCGGTTTAGTCGATTTATATTTTGTTTAGTAGATCTTGACAAGCTTTAGTGTTACCATAAACAAAATGGAAAAGTGTAAAGTAATATGTAATTATTTAAAAAAATTTACTAATAAATGAAAAATAAATAATAGTTTTAAAAAAAACTAAAAATGTATATTTTTGTAAAAAGTGACAAAAAAATGATAATGACCTCCAGATATCAGTGTTTTTATCATTTTTTTGTCACTTTTTACAAAAATATACATTAATTTCTAATTTACACTATTCTTAATCCAAATTTATTAAATTTTATTTTCTGTTTTTTAGATGGATTTTTTATGAAAGCGTGTTTTTTTAATTATTATTTATTTTTCATTTTTTGGTTAAATTTTTTTAACTTTTTTTTTTGGATTATTGCATTGTCATTGACCTTTGACAGGTGTGCAAAGTTTGAATTAAATCTGATCGTTCAAAGTAGGACAAAATCGAGCTCAAATGGGTCGATTACATACATACATACAGGTGAAGCTAATAAAAGCGTGATAAAAAAAGGCAATTATACTTATATTTTAGGAGGTGGTAGAGCCACGCTGAAGCTATTACTGGTTTCAGCATGAATGGGTCGGTTCGCCCGCGGTACTACCACCCGACACACAGAAACGCCCACGTGAAGTAACAGTGCACGCATTGTTGCGTTTCGTTCGGTCTGTGAGAGCGCCGGAGGTTCTCCTCCCCTCTTCCTTTCCCCCCCCCCCCTCCCCCAATCCCCCAAACACAGGCTGGCAACGCACTTGCGACTCTCCTGGTGTTGCTAGTGTCCATGGACGGCGGTGATCACTTAACATCAGGTGACTCGTCTATTCGTTTGCCTTCTATGATATATATTTAAAAAAAAAAACTATAAAAGGTTATATCTATCCGTTTGTCTGTTTGTCTTCTTAACTATATATAAACAGGCGAGGATTCAAGTCGATTTCATGTCATAGATTGCAACTTTTAAATTAATTCTATCGATTATAATGTTGGAATGTTCGAGATATTCATTATGTGGGGGTCACTCACCGAAAGCTGACGTCACTAGTCTAGGTTGTGGAGTCACACTTATGGTTCGAACAACCTTCCCAGGCTCTGAGGGGTTCTTCGACGGCTGACGGACTAAGCGAACCCCGTCCGTATGTAAGCCTATAGACAGACCAATATATTCTATATATATATAATTCTACTGCCCGTGTATATGTGACTGAATTCATCCTAAATGGCTGGACAGATTTTTTTAACTGTTTTAAAGCGCCATCTGTTCGAAACTGATCAAACTGACAATTAATATCAATAAGCAACATTGACAATAATTATATATTTAGATTAACAAAGAGTACCAGGAGAACATAACCACTAACAAGGTTATGGTACATTTTTATACATTTAGATTAATACAAACTACCAGGGGAACATAACCACTAACATAGTGACGGTACATTTTTATATTAACACAAAGTACCAGGGGAACATAGCCACTAACATAGTGACGGTACATTTTTATATTAACACAAAGTACCAGGGGAACATAGCCACTAGTGACGGTACATTTTTATATTAACACAAAGTACCAGGGGAACATAGCCACTAACATAGTGACGGTCCATTTTAATATTAACACAAAGTACCAGGGGAACATAGCCACTAACATAGTGACGGTACATTTTAATATTAACACAAAGTACCAGGGGAACATAGCCACTAGTGACGGTACATTTTTATATTAACACAAACTACCAGGGGAACATAGCCACTAACATAGTGACGGTACATTTTTATATTAACACAAAGTACCAGGGGAACATAGCCACTAACAAAGTGACGGTACATTTTTATATTAACACAAACTACCAGGGGAACATAGCCACTAACATAGTGACGGTACATTTTTATATTAAAACAAAGTACCAGGGGAACATAGCCACTAGTGACGGTACATTTTTATATAACACAAAGTACCAGGGGAACATAGCCACTAGTGACGGTACATTTTTATATAACACAAAGTACCAGGGGAACATAGCCACTAGTGACGGTACATTTTTATATAACACAAAGTACCAGGGGAACATAGCCACTAGTGACGGTACATTTTTATATAACACAAAGTACCAGGGGAACATAGCCACTAGTGACGGTACATTTTTATATAACACAAAGTACCAGGGGAACATAGCCACTAGGACGGTATTATACTAACACAAAGTACCAGGGGAACATAGCTACTAACATAGTGACGGTACATTTTTATATTAACACAAAGTACCAGGGGAACATAGCCACTAACATAGTGACGGTACATTTTTATATTAACACAAATTACCAGGGGAACATAGCCACTAATATCATGACACTGAATTTCTATATGTTTCCATAATTATTTAATTATCACAACATACCATAGTCTGCATAAGTCTGCGTATGAGATGACCAGTGTAGTTCGTTGAGCAGCTCTTCATCGGCCAATTGGTCCCGGAGCACTTCGAATCTACAAATATATTACCATACAAGCGCTCCCTGCGACTTCACCCTAGTTTTAAGAAATAATTAAGAAGTAATGTTTTGAAGTTATACTTCTTTTAAAATAATGAGAGTAAATTTTTACGATGCGCGCTCACACCGTCACAAAAAAACGACACCCTGAAATTAACTATAGTCAACATTTTGTTTCTTTGTATTGAAACTTTCTATGTATTAAATACCTTTTTTCTATTGTTGGTGTCGTTTTTTCTACAAACGTAGAATAAGGCGAAAGGTAAAATGTTTGAAAAGAATTTTATCTTGTTACGCCAAAGAAGTATAACTTGTAAGGCGTGTACATAAGAACACAAACCCTTTTTTCTTAAATACCTATACTATATCTTGTATTGCTCATAAGATATTCTATATTTCTGTTCTATCAGTGACATTTTTAAAACCTTAGGGACCGTAGTACCAGCCTTTTTTTTATTATACATATATGCATTTACAAATCTTGTATAATATATAGAGTCACTAGCAATTACAACAATCTTATTATATGGAGGACCCATAGCATAAGCCACTTTTATTATATATGTAGGGCCAGTAGCATTTACAATTTTTGTTAAATATGTAGAACTCATAGTATTAGCTACTACTGCTATATGTGTATGGTCTATAGCAATCACTACTTCAGGTATATAGCTAACCAGACCGTGGCTAACACTAAAGCCATCACTCCTACAGTTATGCAGAACCCATAGCATTTACAACTGTTGTCATTTATGTAAGACCCATAGTGTTACAAACTGCTAATACTACATGTTTATAGTCTATAGCATTCACTACTTGAATTATATGGCTACCCAGACCGTGGCTAACACTAAAGCCATCACTCCTACAGTTATGTAGAACCCATAGCATTTACAACTTATGTTATATATGTAGGGCCAGTAGCATTTACAACTGTTGTCATTTATGTAGGAACCATAGTATTACCAACTGCTAATACTACATGTTTATAGTCTATAGCATGCACTACTTGAATTATATGGCTACCCAGACCGTGGCTAACACTAAAGCCATCACTCCTACAGTTATGTAGAACCCATAGCATTTACAACTTATGTTATATATGTAGGGCCAGTAGCATTTACAACTGTTGTCATTTATGTAGGAACCATAGTATTACCAACTGCTAATACTACATGTTTATAGTCTATAGCATGCACTACTTGAATTATATGGCTACCCAGACCGTGGCTAACACTAAAGCCATCACTCCTACAGCAATACTCACTTCCTGGACTCTCGTTGAAGAGTTTGCGCTATGACGGCCATAGAGTCAGCGGCCGCATACATCCAGCATCTCAGATCCACGTGACGCTCTATATCCGACGGGTGTGATGCCCTGGAAACCCGAGAGAATAAACATTTGAGAAGATACTTGGTCCGTGTGATACCTTATCTAAAACAGAGATAAAGTCATCTGTATGTATTAAGTCCATTTACTTTTCTCTCGTACTTAGAACAAAGATTAAATCTTACTTAAAGTTATGTTTTATGATTTTCTTGAAGAGATTTTATCACGGACGCATTATTTTAGCACTGATGTGTGGTCATACAAACAGACAGACAGACAGACATTTCTAAAATTGATTGAAATGTATTTTTTTACTTATTTTAAGACGCCTGCATTTTTTTACAAAAAGAATTAAAAAAAAAGTGATATCTTTCATCTATAGATATAATAAGACTCTAAAGTGTACGTGTCTATAGTTTCCAGATTTTCATATAGAAAAAAACATTACAAGTGACTAAGAATAAGCAAGTAAATACATTTTAATCATGTTTAAAAACGTCTATCTGTCTTTTTTTTGTTTTTTTTTTCGAACTGACTACGCTATTGACCAAGCAAGGTCTTAACATTTTTATTCGATTTTATTTGGGCAACTAGCTCAAGGGCGCACAACACACCTCGGCTTTGGCTGTTCTGTTTGTCTGTTTGTTTGTGTACGCATCACTGCTAACAAATAATGCTTAAAAAACGTACGTACTAAAAAAAATAGCAATAATTGCCTTATTGCAAATTGCAATTTTTTTTACAGATATACAAAATAATATTAGATTCTCACTATTAAAATTGACAAAAAATTGTGTTTTTTAAATATTTTTCGATATTTTGAGCGACAGTTAAAAAAAATTGTTTTTGATAGCTCAAAAAAATTCCTTCTTGGGTCTTTTCAAACATGATACTATCAGATTATCAGAGTCTGCCTGTCTGACTGTTCGCGATACAATCAAAAACTACTGAACGGACTTTAATGCTTCACGAGAAAAGCTTAGATATAATTCGTCAATGTTGTTTTTATTATCAGGGCGAGATAATATCCACCGGGCCACTAAGTTTATAAATTAGTAAGATGGAACATAATGAAGTATAATTTAGAGCGATGTACCTCATACCTAGGATAGTCATCAAGGCCTGAGGTTAAAGTCTTAGGGTTTAACTGCAAGCCATCGTCCTCCCTCCCCCTCCAGCGATACGAGGTGGGCTCTTCCCCTTTTTGGGTCGTTTGAAACCATTGGTACCAAGCCTGAGGGAAGCACATTAAATAAGAAAGCCCACTTTTCATTAAAGTTAATTTAATAAATAAATAAAAAATCCCAAAAAGTGCGCGTGCAACTCGTATCGTATCTTTTATCGCAGTCATCTATATCTCTCCAAATAATAGAATACTTCCATCCTTTTCTCTCACCGAATAAATATTTATATTCTATCTTTTTTACGTCACAAACGTTGAATTAATATTTGAATTTGGAATCATATGTCATCGCGTTCAAAATAGGTTGCATTCGAATAAATAAATCGATATAAGAAACAGTGAAACGTCTATGGGTTAATTAATATAAAATAAAAATCAAAAGAATATCTTATCTGTGGTGAACTGTAATTTTGAAATAGCGGGAATAGTCCAGACTTATCTATTGTTTTTGTATCTATGGTTTATATTCTGATAATTTATTTAGTTCTAAAAAAACATTTATGGAACAACGAAATATAATTACCAGGAGCCCATAAAATATATGCAAGTCACTTAATTTATTTCAATCAACTTATAAATATGAATTTAAAAAAAAATGTGTGCGATCATGGAAACCCCTGTCAGGAACGAAGGTTTTGATTTCTATATTTGCGTCACGTAAGGAAAAAGCGTTATACCCCCTCCACGTGGCTCTCACGCTTTCTCTGTGTATTCTGTATTTCTTTATTCTCTTGAAGTGAAATATTCTTTAGACCAATTATAGTTTTAAACTAGATGAAAGATTTAACATGCGCGAGAATGAGGTTTTTTTTTTCGAACTCACTATGCTTTTGACCTGGCAAGGTCTTAACAGCTTCACCGGACTATTAAGGCGAGCGCTTAAGGCACTCAGCCGATTTTATTTTGACAACTAGCTCAAGGGTGCGCGGCACACCTCGGCTTTGGCTGATACATGCAATTCGCGACCTATATGAGTTAACTTAAGCTAAGCTAACTATTCATACATATATAAGTTGTTGAAACATATATGTGAACCAAGCATACATAACTCAACAACTCTTATATATACATCGTATCGGATAATTTTCTAAACTATTTCAGTTTGATAAGGGGAATAATAAAACCCTTCCACTTGCATGTGTAAGCGTGTATGCGTGCACGTGTGTGGAGGTGATATGTGTAATGTTGTCGCAGTGATGTAAGATTTTGTGTGAGTGTATCGCGCGAGCAGCGTACTCAAGAGCTCCAGGCTTGAGGCTTGAGCTGCTGCGGAGGGGGAGCCTAATCGGGTGCGAGAATGAGATATAATGCATTATACAGTGTTTCTTAGATTCATGGTCTTTTCACGGTACATTGCACTAGTTAATATTTGCTCTGGTCAAATCGATATACATGAATATGTTTGTATCAGTTTTTGAAGAACTTCTACGTGTGAACTGCAGACATGATTTTTATTCTCAATAATATATTCAAATAATGAAAAGTAACCATATTACTATCATGTAATATTGTAGAAAAGTTATTGATTTATTTAAAAATCTTTGATATGAAACTTCTTTGGAATCGTTGTGATTTCAAACCGGTTGCAACGGAAAAAACGACAGGTAAGAGACACAAATACAAAAATTAATGAGCCAGAGCGAGAGAGCAAATGTCGATGCGTATGTATATTGCACACTGTTTAACACTTGCTTGTTTTTGAGCATTTAACGTGTTAGTATATGTGAAAAGTACGTGAGCTAACACTACTGTACACTGTATGCGGCTGCGTATTACAGCTTTTTAGTAAGAAGTCAGTGTGGTGTGTTATTATTTAACAGTGTTTTTGAGTATTTTTATATCTTGTTGTGCTAAATAATAAATTCATTTTTAAACAAATAAACTTTGTAATTATCCTACCCTTGTTATATATATTCATCTAATTCTTTTGTCGATTTACTGAAGTTTCACTTCTATCGTATGTAAATCGAGTATAGATTAGATTAGATAGATTAGATTTAGACGCACACATATTCGTATACATTAGAAAAAAACCGAGAGAGCAACACGCAGATGTCATAACGTTTCCCTTCTATCACGATTTCTACTAATCAACGCCTACCGAGAGCTACGTTAAGAAACTCCATTAAAAAAAATCGGAACGTATCAACTGGAAGAAAGAAATATGGAGATAGAGAGAGTAAGGGAAAAGAAAGTAATGGTGGTAGAGCCAGGCTGAAACTATTTCTGGTTTCAGTATGAATGGGTCGGCTCGCCCGGGGCAGTACCACCCTCTCATAGAAAGCCTACGTAAAGTAACAGTGCTTGCATTGTTGCGTTTCGTTCGGTCAGTGAGACCGCCGGAGGCCCACCTCCCCTGTCCTCTCCCTCTCCCTCCCCTAACCCTTCCCCCCAAAGAGTGGCAACGCACTTGCTACTCCTCTGGTGTTGTTAGTGTCCATGGACGGTGGTGATCACTTAACATCAGGTGACCTACCTGTTCGTTTGCCACCTATGACATAAAAAAACAAAACAGGTTTATTTTTATCTATGGTCTACTAACGAAGACACCACAAGAAAGTACCAGGCGCCCATAACATACCTGGAGCCTACTGAACATTCGGTCGAGGGTGGCGCGGAAAGGTGCGTGCGGCACGAACAGCTCCGGCCACGTCCTAACGAACCTCGCGAGCGTTATCAACAGCATCGGCGGGTTCGCGGCCGCGTTACTCTGTACCACGAACTCCTTCGGTACTCTTGCTAATGCCTCCGCCCCTGGTACATGCACCCGTATATACTTCTTTTTTTTCATGTAATACTATATCATTTTCTGCCCTTATCGAGTAGATAATAAGCATACAAGTCTTGTAATCATTTCAATATTATATAACAAGGAGGTGGCCGCCTTATTAAAAGTTTCCATGGAGTTTTTGGGGCATCTCAGAGTCCATACTCCGTTGTATTATTTTAAATCCACTTGTGCACAATAACCAAAATGCGGTATGTAAAACACTTCGACCAACAATAACTAGATAAAGGGGTCACGTACAAAATCGAAGCTAAAAGCGTAAATATATACCTATGTGTAGCTATTTGTTTACTAAGAAAGGGAGAAAAAAAGTTTTAAAACAGTTTTAAGTTCAACCTAATTACAACCATAACACCTAGTAATAAAGTCACAAATGTTCAAAATATTATCTAATACTTACGATAAAACGAGCAAAGCAATAAATTACTCCTCTCACAAATGAAAAGACAACATAAACAACATTTAGTGCGAATTCAACCTTAACGCGCAATGAATAAAGTACTTTTTCCCGCTATTGTGCGTGGTTGAAGAGCCTAGGCCAAACATTTGTACCACAGGTATAAAAATCGGTAATTTTGTTCAAAATTTGATATTATTTGTTACTTTAAAGCTTAAAATATAACTCATTCAACATGTATTTAGCGAAAGTAAAATACTCCGGCCGTTAAATTGCTTTTTCGGGTATTATTTTTGCATCTTTTGAATACACTGCGGCATGTGAAACGTGCTTACATTGGCTGTGTTTCAAACAAACTAAACAAAATAAAAAGCTCACATTTCAAGTGAGCTGTTATTTATCGAGACGTATTTTTCGCGCCGACCCGTTATCTAGTTATTGTTGATCGAAGGTAACACCAATATTAAAAAATAGAGCCAAATTAACCACGAAATTATGAATAAAATATAAAAATCCCCTCCAAAATAGTTTAGAAGTACTAGGACAACATAGACAAATAATAGATTCGACTAGACTTTGGTTTTATACTGTGCCACTGAAGAACCCTGAAATGTTATGCAAAGTACTAGCATACCATAGATAGACAGATGTATTGACTATGTAATATACGGATGAAAGGATCCTGTCAATTTATGCTCACCTAGTATCTGTTCCCTTGGTATCCAACCCTCGACGTTGATCAGGTCGAGCCAATGAGCTGCGATGTCCATCTGGATGGCCGGTGACCATCTCCCTATCAGCAGACCGTGGAAGCCCTCGTCCCAGAGGAAACCTCGAGGGAAGAACGACCTGGAAAGAGAAACCAGGTCGGAATTACATAACCACTATATAAACTCTACTAGGGCGGGTCCGGCAGACGTTATCCTGCCTTGATAATAAAAAAAATCCTAAAAGTCAACCGTAACGCCACCTACAGGGTCCGATTATGAATCTAAGCCATTCTTGAATCCACTTGAACACTCACAAAAAAAAAATCATAAAAACCAGTCCAACCGTTTAGGAAGAGTTCAGTCAGATACACACGGACAAAAAGAAATATATGTATAGTTAGACTAGCCTCTGCTCGCGACTTCGTCCGCGTGGTATAGTTACTTTGGGCTAACGTTAACACGCAGCGGAAGCTCTCAAGAAAAGGAAAAACCCGATTTCGAAACATTCTTCATTGGTGCTCCGCTCCTATTGGTCTTAGCGTGATGATATATAGCCTGGAGCCTTTCTCGATAAAACAGCCCTCTAACATTGAAGGAATTTTTTGATATCTGACCAAGTAGTTCCTGAAATTACCCCCTACAACCTCACAAATTCTACCTCTTTATAATATATCTTAAACCGACGTGAAGTAACAGTGCTTGCATTGTTGCTCTGTGGTAACCCTAAAAGAGTAGTATTAAATCTATGGTTAATATGGCGTACTTAGAGAGTCATGTTCTGTAATGTAAATGTATAAGTGTTTGAAATAAATATTGATTACTGCATTTTATTATTGAGTATTCTTATGGTATATTCCATATTACAACACCCTCCCCTTCCCCCCAAATACAGACTGGCAACACACTTACGACTTCCGTGGTTAATGTGTATGGACGGCATTGATCACTTAACATCAAGTAACCCACTTGTCCGTGTGCCCCATATGACATTAAAAACCTTGGATTTATAAAAATGTAAATAACGTCCAAACAAATTGGGTTTGCGTTGCATATAAGAATATACCAAACATTTACAACCAACAATTTAGTACCACGAATCAGAGGGTAGATGGCGCTTAAAACAAAAATTGACAATCTAACTGTGCTTTAGTACATACAACTTTTGAAAAATATAACCATCTTGAGATATTTTTTTTATATCGAAAAACACGTCTCACCTGCTAGGAACAGCTGTATATAGCGGGGCTCGCCAATATGGCACCGATTCCTTGATATATTGTGACTGCACCCGTCCAGCTCCATAGAAATATCCAATCCCACCGACCATATTAGACATTGCTGCTTTCGCTATATGTATGTCATCTTCACTATATCTATTAAATAAAATAAAAAATCGAGTGTAAATTCTCACATGGTTCAAGTGATACTTCGTTTTGTGATTCATTTTTAAGAGAAATATATAAATTACACTTTGGCGGCGGTAAACAATAATTTTCGGCAAAATTTGTTGCAGATGCCTATGAATAAGCAATAAAATACATTTATAGAAATGTCTGTCTGTCTGTCTTATATCATAGGATGCAAACGGACAGTTGGGACATCTGATGTTAAGTGATCGCCACCATCCATAGACACTTGCAACACCAGGGGCGTCGCAAGTGCGTTGCCAGCCTGTCGTGAGGGAGAGGGGGAGAGGGGATGGCGAGGGGGAAGAAGGTGGGTCTCCGGCGCTCTCTCTGACCGAACGAAACACAATAATGCAAGCACTGTTACTTCAAGTGAAACCAATAATAGCTTTCAGCGTGACTCTACCACCTACAAAAGTAACCTGTCTGTTTGTATGCACACGCATCACTGCTTAAGTACTGGGTTCATAAATAAATAATCATAAAGCATATCATCGGGAGTAATTTAGTTTATGTTTCATTAAAATCGGTCCGCTCTATCAAAATTTATTGTAATTTTAATGAGGACGCAGCGTAAGTACGAGAGACAAGTAAATGGACATAATACATTGCCTTTATTAATCACTGTTTTTTACATGAGTTTCCACGCGGACGAAGTCGGAGGCACAGCTATACTTTTATATATATAAAAATATATTAACTATGTTGATAATACACAACACATAATAACTTTTAATGGTGCGTGATAGTCAATACGATCCAAGAGAAAAATAATGTGCTATAGATTTCAAGATTCCTCTCTTTCTCTCTTTGTATATATTTCGAGTACATTAAGAATATAATATCTAATTCTTTCACCGCCTAATATCCTATCTTTTTTTTACGGCAAAATGACTGCACTGTGCCTGATGGTAAGCACAGTACAATCCAAAAACAACGTCGACCACCGAGTGACACACTATCCATCGCCGGTCGCCGCTGTCATGCCGGCCTGCGAACAGCTGGATATGCGCAGGCTGATCCCGAAACGCGACCCGCAGAAGCGAATCACTATAACGGGCCTTTTCGCCATATACATGGTGGTTGCGACCCAGTCTGACTGTAGAACCCTACCACCCCGCTTCCGCCATTGCCCCGTTCGTTATTCAGCAAGGAGCACCACATGCAGGTGAGGTTGGCTTGGATGTCTCAAGTCTTATGATGTTATTTGACACCCATTACACCCTCTTTATATCATAGGTGGCAAACGAACAGGTTGCAACACCAGACGAGTCGCAAGTGCGTTGCCGGCCTGTGTTTGCGGGAAGGAGGAGTGGGAAAGTGGGGAGGGGGGAGGTGTGTTAGGTATCCGACACTCTCACTGACCGAACGATACGCAACAATGCAAGCACTGTTACGTTCACATCGGTGTTTCTGTGAGAGGGTGGTACTACCCCGGACGAGCCGACCCATTCATGCTGAAACCAGTAGTAGCTTCAGCGTGGCTCTACCACCTATTAAACCTATCTCTCAAGTTGGACCAAATTATAATAAATGCCAACGTGTCATGAAGATCGGTTGAGTAGTTTCGGAGTTCATCGTGGACAAACATCATGACACCGGGTTTTTATACAGGCTGAATGCTTAGACAGTAGCAATATTTATGGAAGACACTATATACTCGATTCTCGGTCTAAATCAATTAACAAATAGGTGTTTAATACTTGACCTAATTATCTAGAAAAATACAAAAATTATACACAATCCTCTACGCGTCCATGTTTTTTTTTATGTCATAACTGGCAAACGAACTTGTGGGCCACCTGATGTTAAGTGATCACCACCGTCCATATACACTAAGGAGGTGGGCCTCCGGCGCTCTCACTGACCGAACGAAACGCAACAATGCAAGCACTGTTACTTCACGTCGGTTTTCTATGAGAGGGTGGTACTACCCCGGACGAGTCGACCCATTCATGCTGAAACCAGTAATAGCATCAGCGTGGCTCTACCACTCTAAAACACAAAACACAGTATCAATGACCGTCGGGTGATTTCACTTTCACTTGAAAGGGAACGTGGGAACGTCAGGAATCAAACAAAACGGTTTAATGTCCGTTTCATTATCGGAAGTTATTACCTTCCGGGTCGCCCATTGCAGCTTTTGGCACCGGTCATTGCACTAGCGTTTATAACGATTGTGTTTATACTTTTGAAAGTCTTAGAATAAACATGAATATTATTATTTTAAATGTTAAATGCGACCATGAATGTTAGATGTATGTTAATCCTTTTCATAAATTGAATTAGCAAGCAATTAAGAGCAATGTGTATAGAACTCACCCTTTATCTTTCAATTTAAATTTGTCCTCAAAATCCGTGTCGAAATATCTCTTTTTCTCCTCCAACACCCTGGTATATTCATCCCCTTTCAATGGTGGAGTAGGCAGATCCCCTGCAGTGTATATCACGTCCAGTACAAACGGGGTTTCCACCAACATTTGTATCGGTATGAAATTCACTTCTTTCTCCTGAGAGATCAAAATCAAAATACACTTTATTCAATCTAGGACCTGAGAAGGCGCTTATGAACGTCAAAGTTACCACCGGTTCGGACAAACAACCCACTCATTGAGAAGAACCGGCAAGGAACTCGATCTGGTCTATCCCTTCATGTTATATATTTTTACAAAACATAAATAGTTACATTCGTTATTAATGGATGCACAGAGAGGGGCGTCATTTCCAGACGTCACCACCGTTCACATATTGATCCACCCTATAATAGCCTTTAGATATTAAAACCCGCTTGACATGGTTCTTGAACTTACTATCAGGCAAATCGGTAATGTGTTTTGGGACTTTGTTATAAAACCTAACACTATTACCTAAAAAACTGTTTTTAGACTTAGTGAGCCTGAAAAATGGAATGACCAATTTGTTGCTGTTTCTAGTATTTAAATTATGTTCGACTTTTACTAGATCCAGCATATCTATATATTATATATTTTATTTATTTTTTTCTTCTTCTTATCTACAGACTCTCGGTCCGCACCATTTTTTTTGCTATCGTTTTATTAAATGTGTAAGTTAAAAATCGTATCTGTGAGCATCTATTGTGTGTTGTTTTTTTTTATTTTTTTTATTTTAAAACGCAGAGGAAGCTCTAAAAAGGAAAAAAATACCCCTATTTTGCAACATTCTTCATGGCTGCTCCGCTCCTATGGGTCTTAGCGTGATGATATATAGCCTATAACCTTCCCTGATAAATGAGCTATATAACACTGGAAGAATTTTCCAAATCGGACCAGTAGTTCCTGAGATTACCCCCTACAACGTCACAAACTCTACCTCTTTATAATATTAGTATAGATTATTAGTATAGATTATAGATAATATAATTAGTTAATAGCTTCTGCCCGTGACTTCGTACGCGAGGAATGATTATTTTGCGCTAAGACGCAGCGGAAGCTCTGAAAAGGAAAAAATACCCCGATTTTGCAAGATTCTTCATTGCTGCTCCGCTCCTATGTGTCTTAGCGTGATGATATATAGCCTATAACCTTCCCTGATAAATGAGCTATATAACGCTGAAAGAATTTTCCAAATCGGACCAGTAGTTCCTGAGATTACCCCCTACAACGTCACAAACTCACAAACCCTACCTCTTTATAATATTAGTATAGATTATAGAAGGAACCTCACCTCATCATGGAGCTCGTCATCTTCACCGAGTACAGCGAGGCGTCCAAACGTTGTGTGTTTTTCAATTTTCAACAATGAATAAAATTTCTCCTTCAAGAGATGAATTCCTGGTGCGTGCGCCTCAGAGTACGACTTGTGGAGGAGTTTCCCTGATACATTTTTACGATTTTCAAACGGGAATTATAAAATATATAATATCTAAACATATAAAAATCGTTCTAATAACCGTTTTTTTTAATACACCTTCAAAATATAAGTTTTTTTTTTAACTTTTCAGGACATGACCTTTATAGAAAAAATAAATCAAAGATATTTTAAACTTTAAAATTTTACAAAATGAATGTACCCTTCGATTTTTTTTATCATAAATGTGTATCCATTCCTTGACTTTTAAACGGTCTGGTAATGGGGTCCCTTTAAATACTGTATATTATCGATTTTTGAAAATTTGAATTTCTTCAGTATTTCAAGTCTCTTGTCGATTTAAATGACAAATTTACCAGGAGGGCTATTTTCAGGGGTAGTAAAACATACCACAAAATTGAGGAATTTTTTTTTTCAAACCGTCCCATTCGGCGTGGAATGCCCCTATATCTTTATATATAAATTTCTTCTGTACGTGTGTATGTCACTGAACTCCTCATAAGCGGCTGGACCGATTTTGATGAAATTTTGTGTGCGTGTTCCAGTGGATCCGAGAATAGTTTACAAAAGGACCCGGTAGGTGGCGCTGCGGTTGAACTTTAGATTTTTTTTTGTCATCAAGGCAGGACAACGTCCGCCCGGCCCGTTAGTACACATATATATTTATTAATATTATGGTTATTTTCAGCACATTTGGTAAAATGGAAGAACGCTGACCTAAATTTGATCTCTATATTGAATATTTTAAGGATTATTATTCAATAAGGTACCTTTCTGTGGCACCAGTTGTACCCTGAAGTTGTGAAGCTGTGGTGTATGACCCAGCATGGATCCACCTTCCATCCAGAGTCTGGAATGAGGTGCTGCAGGACCCAAAGACTCGTCTAATGCCCCGTACCAGATCAGCATGAATGGTGCATTGTTTGCCACCTGAAGAGATTATATCAAATACTATAGTCGACGCATTTTAAACTGAGTCGTCGGGAAATGAATGTCACTGACAGTAGGAATGTGCACACAATGCAACCCGTTATCGATACTTCACTCGATACTCCTGATTGGTCGTTACGAGTAAGGGTTGTTGTTTTTCTATAAATATAAGATACTTACGCTTCGTTATGTAATAAGCACAATGGAGAATTTATTTTCTAACGTGGTTTTGAAGAAATTAAGTGGTTTGATTGCGTTGACCATAGTACGCTTATTCTTAAATTGAAACACTATGGTGTTTGTGAATCTTCTCTCGACCTTCTAGTCTCTTATTTACAAGATCGTTGTCAGAAAGTTAGCATACATGGGGTAACATCTGCGGGATCTTTTGCGCGAATTGGTGTCCCTCAGGGCTCTATTTTAGGGCCGTTTTTGTTTTTAATATATATAAATGATCTGCCGCTAATGGTTAATAACTGTGCTGACATGGTGCTTTTTGCAGATGATACTTCACTTATATTTAAAGTTAAACGGATAGATTCATCTTGCGAATTTATTGTTAAATCTTGTAAGAGACGATTTTTTTAAAACGGCCGAATTTTTTATTTGTAACCTAGAATATATTGTATATCTGGAATTTAAAATGTCGCGGAATCCAAGGATGGATTTGGTTTTCTATTCATTTATACATAAGGTTTCATACTTTAAAAATCGTTAATTGCTACTGTATTGCAATATTAAGTCACTATTATAATCAAATCAAATGAAATCAAAAATACTTTATTCAGTTTAGGCCCTAATAAGGCGCTTATGAACGTCAAAACTACCACCGGTTCGGAAAACAACCCAGTCACCGAGAAGAACCGGCAAGAAACTCAGTTGGGTACATCTTTTTAACATATATATATGTATTTCAAATACATTATACGTTACAATACCGTTTTTAGTGGATGCACAGAGAGGAGTCAATTCCAGACGTCACCATCGTTCACGTATTGATCCACTCTATAGTAGCCTTTCGAACCTAAAACCCGCTTGACATGGTGCTTAAATTTACAGTCCGGCAAATCGGTAATATGTTTTGGGACTTTATTGTAAAACCTAACACTATTACCTAAGAAACTATTACTGGTTTTGCTAAGTCTGAAACATGGGACGACCAGTTTGTCACAGTTTCTAGTATTTAGATCATGCCGGTCTTTTACAAAATGCTAAAGTTAACATTAACAATGGCAAGAGCCACTAACAGTTACATTTACCAAAACCAGTTGCACCATCAAACGTTTTGTAATAGTTAAAGTTATTAAGGTTTATGTGTAAACAATGTAATTAGTCCCAAAAATCAAAGAGGGTAACATTTTTTACTTGACAAGTCTTTGTTATATCTGTAACCAGATGTTCATTGCGCGCAAAAATGAATGAGTTGTAATTACTTTCCTTTATTATTTACTTTGCATCTGTTTCTGTGAAGTTGTATATTAGATATTTCAGTATTGATATATTAATGGTTAATTCGGAGAAAAGTAACACAAGTATATTTTGTTACTATTAGTATATTATATATTTTATTATATATTATATTTTGTGGTGCATATTGATTTTTAATACCGTGTAAACAGAATAGTTCATACTTCATAGTCAGCTGTTTTAACAAATGCTCTAAGTACAAAACCAATGCGTTTGTTTCTGTTTTTAAAAGAATTGAAAACTGACTCCTAGAAAAAAGCTTGCCTCAATTACAATAATCTATGAGAGCGTGCAGCACTGATTTGTGGAGTTAGTGAAGCGACCTTGGATCGAATAAAAACCCGAATACACCAAGACCATCGATATGCACCTCTACAATTCTTACGCACATCATTATACCTCTCCACAAGACCTGTAAGTGCGAGCGCGATAGGCAGATAAATATGATTTATAACCCGAAGCCTCAGTTCATTATGCGTAGACTATAGATTTTAAGTGTCTGCTTATAATGTATAAAAAAATGATAGATTTTTATCACATAGTTGTTGTCGTATCGTTTTGTTATGTAAAAGGGTATGTGTTCTAATAAAAAAATTAGATTTACTGTACCGTCGTTTTTTTTTTATAAATAAAAACAAACTGTTATATACAGTTGTCTTACAAAGCTTAATCTGATTTTGTTTTCAATTTATATGGCGGCCATTTTGTATTTATTTCCTTTTCGTGTATTGTAATCAAGACTGTCGTGCAAAATTGCAAAGGCCGTAGGCCTAAAGTAACTTGTTCTAATTCAGCTTGCAAAATTTTACCTGAACAAACATAGCAAGCTAAATAAATTTAAAAAAAAATGCAAGAGAATGTCTTTGATACTCATAGTTAGGTACCTACTTAGTCTTAGATTGTCATAAGCCTACCAATATGTCAACCACAATACATTCCTTATTCGATTTTAAAGAGTTTCTTGGTTGCAATCTTAAGTCCAACGTTCAATGCTTTTTTTTATGGCAAAGGCCAGCAAACAGTCAGATGACCCATCTGCTATTAAATGGCTATTGTCACCTATGGACACCTGCTATTACAGGGGTATCAAGCTTCTAGAGAACCTTAAGGTTTTGTCACCATTTTACTGAGCTTTAGTGTATGTGGATGAGCAACCAGTCAGCAGTGGATAGTGCAAATTAAAGTGATCTCTTTCTTTCGAGAGTCGATTAATAAAAGAAATTCGAACACACCTTAGAGGTAATATTAATCCTGACCGTCCAATGTCCACCATGTTCCCCACCAGGTGTCTTGACAAAGGAAGTTATTATATCATGGGGCGGATCCGATATCAACTGTTCTCCGAATGTGAATCCATCGTGCCTCAACCAGCTGTACGTGGGCAAGTTGTCGTTCTGATCGCACCAATGCCTTGAATTAAAGAATATATTTTATACATATGATTATGTGAATGAGACGATCTAGTACATCAGAGATTCCCAAACTTTCTTCTCATAGACCACTTTCAAAATTTAACTGATTCTGGTGGACCCCTAAAACCTACATTGCTAACATATTCCCAAAACTCGGCAAATACGCTCTTACATCACTGCGACAACATTACACATATCACCTCCACACACGTGCACGCATACACGCTTACACATGCAGGTGGAAGGGTTTTATTTTTTCCCTTATCAAACTGAAATAGTTTAGAATATTATCCGATACGAAATATATATAAGGGTTGTTGAGGTATGTATGTTTGGTACACATATATGTTTCAACAACTTATATATCTATGAATAGTTAGCTTAGGTTAGTTCATATAGGTCGCGAATTGCATGTATCAGGCAACAGCCAAAACCGAGGTGTGCCGCGCATCCTTGAGCTAGTTGTCAAAATAAAATCGGCTGAGTGCCTTAAGCGCTCGCTTTAGTAGTCCGGTGAAGCTGTTAAGACATCGCTTGGTCAATAGCGTAGTCAGTTCGAAAAAAAAAAAAAACGACAAATACGTGAAGATTAGATCTAACTATGGAACTTTCGAGTTCCAACCACGAATTCATATCTTTCGTCATATTATACTGAATATGGAACATGTTTTAGCAAGTAACAGTCGCCGAGCTTCTATTTTTTTATATCAGAGGTGGTAAACGAACAGGTGGGTCACCTGTTCATCATTTTGGGAACTAATGATCTATATAGGCAAAATTATAGAGAAGTGACACACTATCCATGGCCTGTCGCCGTTGTCAAGCCGGCCTGCGGAAAGCTGGATATGCACAGGCTGATCCCGAAATGCGACCCGCAAAAGCGAATCACTATGACGGGCTTTATCGCCATATACATGGTGGTTGCGACCCAGTCAGCCTGTAAAACCCTACCAACCCGCTTTCGCCATTGCCTCGTTCGTTATTCAGCAGGGTGCACCACGTGCAGGTGAGGTTGGCTTGGCTGTCTCAAGTCTTATGATGTTATTCGATATCCCTTACACCCCAAATTGTCAAGGTCAAATTTGTTGAATTTTAACCACAATTGCTGAAAATGTCGGAAAAGTTTTAGATTTATAATTGGTCAGGGTAGGTTGCTCAGCCCCCTGATTCTAGGTTTTTTTATTATCAGGATGGGACAATATCTGCAGGGCCAGCCAGTATAATACCTATTATACCCTAATTTGTGTTTAGCTCATCTACATTCAGAGCGGCCAATTGTTTGGTGAATACTGTAATCTTGATGCTTATGAAGTCACACCTTTCATTCTTGAATATAAATAACAAATGGATAAAATAAATTACCTGATGCCTTTGTGAGATGCTGCCGCGAGTTCATACCACATCATTCCGAATACAGGGGACCTTGGCTCTCTGCTTTTCATACCCATGTATACTCCAGGTCTGTACGTGCCCCAGTACCTGTCCCGAGCTGACAAACCCGTCTCTTGGACTACCTGTAACATGTAATCAAACAATTACAGTATAGTCTATACTTATGTTACTTCCATATCTGCGTAGCATGCTTGATACATTTAGGCACAGATTACACTTCTACACCTGTGACTATAAATAGCTCGAAAATAGCACCCGTTAACCATCACTTGATATGTGTAATACCCAGCTCAGTAACTCTAAGGCATGTTAATAGTTACTTTCCAAACATGCACAGAACTTCAGGCAAATGACCAGGCGGGTCACCTGATTTTAAGTAATCACCACTGTCCATAGACATTAACAACACCAGAGGGAGTCGAAAGTACGTTGATAGCCTGTGTTTTGGGGGAAAGCGAAGGAGGGGAGAGTGGGGGAAGGAAGAGGGTGGTGGTCCTCCGGCGCTCTCACTGACTAAACGAAACGCAACAATGCAAGCACTGTTACTTCATGTCGATTTTCTATGAGAGGGTGGTACTACCCCGAGCAAGCCGACCTATTCATGCTGAAACCCATAATAACTTCAGCGTGGCTCTATCACCTACAGAAGACTTCTTTACAATACACACAAGTACGAAAAAATAAAACCCTTCCACTTCCATATGTGCGTGCACATGTGTGGAGGTATGTGTAACGTTGTCGCAGTGATGTAAGATTTTGTGTCACTGTATGGCGGAAGCAATGCACTAGAGGACTCCAGGGACCATAAACATCTTTTCTACATTATTACAATCACCCTATCATGTATAGTTAAAGATTTGAATATTAGAAAGAAACATTAGGACAGCTGTGACTGTCATATAACACAAAGGGCTTTGGGCAGGTCACTTGTGACACTTAAACACTCACCTTAACTACTAGTATAAATATAAGTAAAACTACATTTCATAAATGATAAAAACTTTAGACAGTTTTATTAGTTTTATTTGTTTGCTACCAAAAATATCGATGTTTTTAATACATCGAAGACTTGCAATCAATATATGTTGTACATTGATGCTTTGGATTCGATGTTGACATCATATAAAGATCGATGTTTTTCTAATATGATCGTCCCTACTACAAGATTTTTTTTTTTTTTTATGTCTTATGTGGCAAACGAACAGGTGGGTCACCTGATGTTAAGTGATCACCACCGTCCATGGACACTAACAACACCTGGAGTCGCAAGTGCGTTGCCACTCTTTGGGGGGGAAGGGTTAGGGGAGGGAGGGAGGGAGGGAGAGAGAGAGAGGGGAGGGGAGGTGGGTATCCGGCGCTCTCACTGACCGAACGAAACGCAACAATGCAAGCACTGTTACTTCACGTTGGTTTTCTATGAGAGGGTGGTAGTACCCCCGACGAGCCGACCACCATTGAAAGGGATTAACCACCATTAAGATTCACAGGGAGTGCAAGGAGTGCAAGTGCGGCGAAACAAAACCTGTCCAAACATGTTTTATTTAAACCCCTTTTTCCACCCTTATTCGAAATTATTGGAATCTTAGGGTTACCTGTTAGGGGATATATATTTATTTCGGATATCCTATAGTTTCCTAGGTTACGGAGCTCCATAACATCCCTGGTATGAACCTGCTAATGCAGCATTAGAGGCTCCTACTAGTATAGAACTTACTGCAGTTCTGGACAGACTGAGGTCTTTCAGCAGGTTATAGAGAAATTTTGCTGGTATACCTCTCGCTACCATTTTTACGTCATACAGATTAACTATATAGTCATGAAAGCCGATAGTCTTAACAACCAGTGAAGTTTTCAAGATGGCATTCAGCCGGGACCTTTGCTCTGGGTCAATATAACTGGTATGTTGTTCTAAACGTCGCCGTTAACAGTTTTAACTATACCTCATCCATTTTTTACCACAATCACACCCGGTGCTAAGTGATAATGTGGTCTAAAATTATAGACATACTAAACCCTGGAGCGGCTGGTTCTCAAGTGTACTGACAAATACATATCCATTGGTGCGAGATGTACAACTTGAGAGAGGAAGATAGTTTACAAGGCTTTTAAAAAGCCTTAGCACTGTGCTTTGCTTTCGTCAATGTCTTCCTTTACCAATGCCTCTTGCTCATTCTCAACTATTTGAATCTATTGATGCTGTTTTTTAACACTCTACCCACCGAGCAAATCAAATCTGAGAACTTTATTTTACTATTCTCTGCTATTAAAGTTTTATTCAAATGTAATCGTAAATCGGAACTCCAGAGAGCTAAATTGGCACTAAAACACCACTTCAATTAAATCCTGATGTCAATATTGCTACTTTATGCGCTACAAAAGATTTTGTGGTATGATTTCTGCCCACCTTTGCCTTGCTAGGGATCTCATATTGTATCCATATACTTAAAGGTGATGAAAATGATAGATTCTCAAATTTAAGAAGTTATTTTTTATATATCCCTTTAGAAAATATATATAGAGTGAGTATAACAAGATGAAATTACAGTGTAATCTCTTTGTAACAAATTTCAAGGGACCAAGCATTTTTTTTTGCATAACAGTTTTCATTATACGTGTTATTAAAGAGTTTACACTGTATTTCATGGAACAAGGTCAGTAAACAAATATTCTTTTTTTGATTACATTTTTGGCAACCAATCTTGTATATTATTACTGCCATTGTCGAGTAGGTGATAATACTACAGGTTTCTTGTGATAATTACAATGTTATATCAAGGAAGTAACTAAGAGTTTTTGTTACATCCTAGAATTAAATCTTTGTGGTATTATTTCCCATCCACTTCAATTGTGTACAATAACCGAACTATATAAGTCAAATGCTATCAATAATACGAAATTTAGAGTCAAATAATACAAGATTATGAATAAAATATAAAAGCCACTACATGACAGACCAAAATCCCCCAAAAACTCCACTTGTTTTAGACCAATATTTTTTTAGTCGGTAGGAGCTTCGGCTCACTACTAGAATATTCTAGACTGACACGGCCAGCTTAATGATAATACTCCGAGAGCGTAAAATAGACTGTTTATTAAAATGATTATAATAGGTATATATAGAGACATGAGACATTACATTTATTTGTTCAATTGTTTGAACGTCATTCTTTTTATAATATTTACAAAAGTGTCAGCCAGCCTGCCAAAGAGGATGACATTCTCGGTAGCTACAAGTCCTTAAACAAAAAGTATGAGATATTGACACAATTATACATACCTTCATATCGCCGAAAGGAGTATTTACTCTCGTTTCTAAATATCCCAGTGTGCCGACATACACAGCTACGATTAGACATAGACATCCTATTATACTTTTCCATGAAGAGAGCAATTTAAAAGTCCTACTTCCTCCTGATGTATCGCTCGAGCCCGAACTGCTACTTATTTCGTTTGTCGTTGTTTTATGTGGATCTTTGATAATTTTTCTTTGTCGGACCATTTTAAATATAATACATTAACATTACACTATTATAATTGAGTGTTTAATTTAGAAGTTTTTCTATTAGATCTCTTAAATTTCTTATTTCCACATCACCGGCAGCAGTGCAACCGTGACGTCAAATCAGCCAAATGTCAATAAACTATTGGCTTATGACATTTCTAGTGTTGTGGTGCATTGTTAATTATCACAGACTAATAGTCGTACAAGTAGTTAATTATTTAACAAAGAATAAGTTACGGCTTCGTGTTTTATGCTTTAAAGTAAACAAATTCAAATAGTGTCTACATTGATATACGTGTAATTTGGTTTATAAAATAAATTAGGGATTGTTTCTGTATTATAGAGTCGTAATGTACCAATTTATTATCTGATATGTATTTACACGTGTCAGTAACGATTTTGTACCAGAATGTGTTCATTAAAAAAACTATAATTGACGGTAATATGGAATCGTACATATTTGAAATGCCGCAATAACTTAAAAATAATTTCCAGTTTTTCGTCCCAAACTGAGAACATTTAATTAGGAAACAATGAGTCTGTTAAAAATTTAAATAAATATCGTTGTATCTAGTTAAGAATCATATACAAAATGTTATGGTGTATTAATTAGTAATATCTATATGAGAAAAAAAAAATGGAACTATACAATATTCTAACAAAAAAAGAGATCTGGATTTCATAAATAATCACAATACGATCGTAATCAAATAAACGTTATAAGATGGTAATTTACATAAGAACATTGTTTACTCCAATTGCAATGTAATTTAACTATAGTTTACTTATTTTATATATACAAAAGTTTACCGTTTAGTATCTAAAGTTAATATATATCATTCGAACTTTTAGCAACCACCAATTTTTTAAAATTACGTTACCTTTTAATTAATAAAAGAAAATTAAAAATATAACACTGTCTATTACATTTATAACTTGCCTTAATCTCACATTAAGACTACCAACCAGCTTTACAGCTCTAAGAATCCTAAAGTTATAAAACAAAAATAAATAAATATTGGGTCAAATAACATCTAAGACTTGAGACATCCAAGCCAACCTCACCTGCACGTGGTGCACTCTGCTGAATAACGAACGAGGCAATGGCGAAAGCTGGGTGGTAGGGTTTACAGCCCGACTGGGTCGCAACCACCATGTATATGGCGAAAAAGCCCGTAATAGTGATTCGCTCTTGCGGATCGCGTTTCGCGATCAACGTGTACATATCCAGCTTTTCGCAGGCCGGCATGACAACGGCGACCGGCGATGTATAGTGTGTCACTCGGTGGTCGCCATTGTTTTGGGATTGTACTGTGCTTAACATCAGGCACAGTGCAGTCATTTTGCCATGCTACTATAATATATATATATATATATATGTATGTATATATATACATATATATTGTCTTAGAATAAAAACTACTGCCAACATATATTATAGTCAAATTTTAAAGCATACTTATATATAACTAAAATGTGTTGAAAATATATAAATGGTCATATACAACACTAAACATCAATATCATCATTGTTCTCAGGCGTACCTATTGACAATAATTTCAAGCACATCGACATTCTGTGATAATGATTTTTTCCTTACACATTGTAGTACAAATGTTCAAGTATGTGTATTTATTCAAGACATTCCAAATTCCTCTCGAAGTTTGCCTTTATTATGTAAATGTTCCAAAACTCTCAAAAATCCATTGACACTTTATCAAAGCTCGACCCTGCGAACTTTATTTCAGTGGTCTCCACTCTCCAGGCTTCAGACACGACGACATTGTTATTTTGTTCACCGAAATTAGGTATTTTTAAAATGTATTTGTAAATATTAATAAATAATAAAACTCGATAATAAATAGTTCAATGTGTACTATATTAGAGTTGTCAATTATTTTAAAAAACTATCATATAAGAAATAGGTGAAGATGGTAAATCTGTACAATATAATTTTTAATTAAATTTTATTAATTAATTTCTTAAATTTCATTCTTTATACAGAATAAATAGTTACGAAAATGTGTTATATCGTGGGTGATACCATTGCACAATATAATTGTCTGAATTATAGAAATCAGCGACGTCTCATAAAAGTAAAGAAACTTTTAGACAAACTTTCTGTGTACTTTCTTCCATTTATCACTAGATGACACCACAAACACCAAGTTAGGAAAAATATCTTTTTATAGTAGAACAATTTAAACTACAATCTCATAATATACCATTCGATTCGAATTCAGTCCACAATTTTTTATATTATAATACAATTGCCTGCAAACAAATTTGGGTTTTCAGAAACTTTTGACTCTGGAACTTAGTGTGGTAGACGCATCAGCACTTAGCGAATTCAGCTGATGAAGCGCTTTAAAGATTAACATTAAAATATATTCATTATTGTTTTATAGTGTTTAGTAAAATAATTATTATATATATAGGCTTTTTTGGTCCACTAAATAGATAATTGGTAAAGTTTGTCATTAAATATAAGATTATAAAACAAACTTTAAATCTGGTAATCTACTAATATTTATTTAATACGCTGATATCCCAATTAAACTTAGATAATAGTTATAAAATATAATTATTGTATAAAAACTCAAACGTAACGTGCTACTTTCTTTGTGTAATGTAATAAAAATATATGTAACAATATTGTGAATTGTTTCAGTTTAGAATAAATTTCATCGCTTTAAAATAAAGCAGTGTCGCTTGAAGCGCGCGTAAACGGGGTGACCGACCGCGCCACCTGTCCGTGTGACTGTCGATAAAGTAGCATCGCGCGCGAACCGCGTCGCTGGAGCGCACCTCCCCCCGCGGCGGCGCTAGTCGCCGACCCCCGCCGACGCGACCGACAGTACCATCGAACGACACAAGCGGTGCGTACTAAAATCCACACCTATATACAATGCGCCACGCTACGCGGCTGTCATGAGACGAAACGCTTTATTTTCCTCAAGTGATCAGTGAAATAATGTAAAACGTTAAATTTAAACATTAACTATCTGTGGTTTATTTATCCCCCGGGTTGTTTGACAACGGCCGGCCGGCGGTGATACAGCGGTGTGTAAAAAAAAGCCCTGGCGAGAACGAAATATTTCGATGCCAGTGTAAAAGATACTGTGTGTGAGTGTTGTGTAGTTATTAAATAATTAAATGGATAAACGACGTGCAATGATCGTATGAGGAAGAAAACCAACCGAAACATAGTAAGTGCGGAGCGAACGCTCAGTGTTAATTTTTGTTTGTGTTCGAGAAGAAATGTGGGGTAGCGCTCCCCGGTACCAAGTTTTTACTTACGACAGGGGCGGCCGCTGAACGATATACGGAGGTACGGAGGTCCATCCCTCGGTATACTCAATGTTGTATTTTTTTTTAGTACAAACCACCCGAGCAGGTCTCTTTTCGTAACCCCTTTTTTGTGCTGAGCATTTTTTTGGAGGGAATTTTTATGAATCGATATGTTTATAGGTTATGTGAGCCTGGTAGCGGCGAGTTTGAGATCGCGTTTTTTTTTACGATAACAAAACTGGTTTGTGTTTTAAAAATGTATGTAACCTACACACACCATCTTATAAAGCTGTGGTCCGAATACTGTGCGGTAATATTTATGTTTTCATTTATCTATGACCGTGAATCAAATAGTAAATAATACACAGATACGACAAATAAACAAATACATATGTATAACATATTATATATATACAGTCTTAAATGTTTATTCTGTAAATCACAAAAAGATCTGTTTGTTTAGATACTTGATATGAGTAAACAAACAACAGACATCGATAACTGACATAATAATAAATCGATTTTTTATCATATATATACATAAATGTTTCTACCAAATCTATTTGATCAAATATATCTCGAATATTCACAAAATCTACACACACTTTAGTGAAGAATCCTACCAGTTCTTTTGAATACTGTCGCTTTTCTTTAATTTTTATATTCTATCTTTGTATCACATAACCCCATAAACAATTATACCGATTTCTAACGTGCCTCTGTTAAAATGATGGTATGTTGCTTAAATATCATTGGATAAACACTTAAATTTTAGTTTTAAGCAGTACAATTCAAGCGACTTTATCTATTTTTATATAGACTAGTATTATAAACGAGAACCATCATAATCATCAGCCTGTAAGAGTGCCACTGCGGGACCATAGGGCCATATAACCAGGTTAGGCCCCCGCTCGGTAGCGGCTCAAGTCTAGGTCCGTTCCCTCGGCGTGGAGCCCTTGAGTTCGCTGCTCGCGCGATACACACTCAAAATCTTACATCACTGCGACAACATTACACATATCACCTCCACACACGTGCACGCATACACGCTTACACATAAAACTGGAAGGGTTTTATTTTTTCCCTTATAAAACTGAAATAGTCTAGAAGATTATCCGATACGAAATATATATAAGTTGTTGAGGTATGTATGCTTGGTACACAGATATGTTTCTACAACTCATATAAGTATGAATATGTAGCTTAGGTTAGCTCAGATAGGTCGCGAATTGCATGTATCAGGCAATAGCCAAAGCCGAGGTATGCCGCGCACCCTTGAGCTAGTTGTCAAAATAAAATCGGCTGAGTGCCTTAAGCGCTCGCCTTAGGTAGTCCGGTGAAGCTGTTAAGACCTTGCTAGGTCAATACCGTAGTCAGTTTAAATATAACATATCTCTTATATCTATACTGTGACCATGCTATGGTCTAAATCACAAGGTTTTACTTCATCGAACGCTCGAACAGTTTAGACAGAAAGTAGTAAATACTTTTTGAAGTGAAAACTTTTGTAAGCGCGTTGAGTGGGTTTTTTTATTGGCAGAAGATAAATATACAATTTCGCGTACTACTAGTAAGCGTGACCCACCGTATCGCGCCTTGAGACTTGCATCGGTTTAGTAGTAATACGTAGAAGTCAGTTTAAATCTTATACTGATAATATTTAATTGAAATTAGTTCGAAAAATATGAGAACAATTTTTTTTAATAGCACGGCAAAATGACTGCGCTATGCCTGATGGTAAGCACAGTACAATCCAAAAACAATGGCGACCACCGAGTGACACTATTCATCGCCGGTCGCCGCTGTCATACCGGCCTGCGGAAAGCTGGATATGCACAGGCTGATCCCGAAACGCGACCCGTAGAAGCGAATCTCTATGACGGGCTTTTTCGCCATTGCCTCGTTCGTTATTCAGCAGGGTGCACCACGTGCAGGTGAGGTGGACACCCCTTACACCCCACTTGAAACATTATTCTTAAGTTAGTTTTGATGTGAACAATGAAATTATTATATGAATAACTAGCCTCTGCCCGCGACGTCGTCCGCGTGGGATAGTTATTTTGACATTAACTATCACGCAACGGAAAGATTTTAAAACATCTCTTATTGGTGACCGCTTTTATTGTTTTTTTTTTTTCGAACTGACTACTCTATTGACCAAACAAGGTCTTAACAGCTTCACCGGGCTACTAAGGCGAGCGCTTAAGGCACTCAGCCGATTTTATTTTGACAACTAGCCTAAGGGTGCACGGCACACCTCGGCTTTGGCTGTTGCCTGATACATACAATTCGCGATCTATCTGAGCTAAGCTAAGCTTAGTTAGCTTAACTATTCATACATATATGAGTTGTTGAAACATATATGTGTACCAAGCATACATACCTCAACAACTCATATATATATTTCGTATCGGATAATATTCTAAACTATTTCAGTTTGATAAGGGGAAAAAATAAAACCCTTCCACTTGCATGTGTAAGCGTTTATGCGTGCACGTGTGTGGAGGTGATATGTGTAATTTTTTTTTTCTCTCGAACTGACTACGCTATTGACCTGGCAGGGTCTTCACAGCTTCACCGGACTACTAAGGTTGGCGCTTAAGGCACACAACCGTGTAATGTTGTCGCAGTGATGTAAGATTTTGTATCACTGTATCGCGCGAGCAGCGCACTCAAGGGCTCCACGCCGAGGGAAAAGTTCTAGGCTTGAGCCGTTGCCGAGGGGGGGCCTAGCGCTTTTATTGGTCTTAGCGTGATGATGTATAGTCTATAGCCTTCCTCGATAAATGAGCTATTTAACACTGAAATATTTTTTTTAATCGGACCAGTAGTTCCTTAGATTAGCGCGTTCAACCAAACAGACCTTCCAGCTTTATTACATTAAGTATAGAATGCATATTATAAAACAAAGTCCTTTGCTACGTCTGTCTGACTGTCTGTTCGCGATAAACTGAAAACATACTGAAATGGATATGCCATAAAAACTATCGAAGGAATTAAGAGACTATACATCTTGAAAAGGTTTTAATATAATTTTGTTTGTGGAGTGTATTTGTTACTGAACACAGTAACTTGATAGATTTGAAATAGGTGTGTGTGCGATTCACACACGATAGAAGTGAAACTTCAGTAAATCGACAAAAGAATGAGATGAATATATATAACAAGGATTGGATGATTACAAAGGTTATTTGTTTAAAAATGAAAGTATTTCGATTAATTTTAAAATATATTTTATATTGTATTTAACATATGTTACAGTTTTTTTTTTCGAACTGACTACGCTATTGACATAGCAAG
Source organism: Antheraea pernyi (assembly GCA_015888305.1). Taxonomy (NCBI): domain Eukaryota; kingdom Metazoa; phylum Arthropoda; class Insecta; order Lepidoptera; family Saturniidae; genus Antheraea; species Antheraea pernyi. The sequence continues at coordinate 959,876 of MU158735.1, read as the reverse complement.
GTCTTAACAGTTTCACCGGACTACTAAGGCGAGCGCTTAAGGCACTCAGCCGAAAAATGAAAAGATTTTTTGTGGTAGTTGGATTTGCAAAGTAAGTCGGAGAAAAAACGGTCGAACGAAGAAGTTTCTTACGAACGCTGCCTTAACGATGAGAGATATATGATTGAGTTCTAGAGAAAAGTTGTAGAGCTTGATAATGCCTACAAAAGAATCAGCAACAGCATATGTCTAACTTACGGTTTTTTTTAATATCAGAGCGGGACAACGTCCACCGTGCCCGCTAGTTAATAATATACTTCGTTCATATAAGGATTTGTTCTCGAACGAAACCACGGGAATTAGTTAGTTGAATTATATCGATACCCAGACACGTATTAAAGACATCATCACCTCCCGATATTCATTTTATTTTGAAATACGGAAAGTATTCATTGTAACTCGTATTCAGTTTTGTTTATCCTGTGCCTGCCACAGAAACATCTTTCCGAACTAAAAATAATATCCGAATCAACGACTTCTATATTGCAATAGAAACGCCACGTCATCTTCTGTACATATAATAATCTAAATCTAATGTGTCCGTACTGTTTTGTAGGTGATAGAGCCACGCTGAGGCTATTACTGGTTTCAGCATAAATGGGACGGCTCGCCCGGTGTAGTACCACCCTGTCACAGAAAACCGACGTGAAGTAACAGTGCTTGCATTGTTGCGTTTCGATCAGTCGATGAGAGCGCCGGAGGCCCACCTTCCCTCCCCTTCCCTCTTCCCTTACTTCCCCTCTCCCCTAAGATAGGTTGGCAACGCACTTGCGACTCCCTTGGTGTTGCAAGTGTCTATGGACGGTGGTGATCACTTAACATCAGGTGACCCACCAGTTCGTTTGCCTCGTATGATATAAAGGAAAAAAAGGAGTGTGTGCTATTCACACACGATAGAAGTGAGAAACTTCAGTAAATCGACAAAAGAATGAGATGAATATATATAACAAGGGTAGGATAATTACAAAGTTTATTTGTTTAAAAATGAATTTATTATTTAGCACAACAAGATATAAAAATACTCACAAACACTGTTAAATAATAACACACCACGCTGACTTCTTACTAAAAAGCTGTAATACGCAGTCGCATACAGTGTACAGTAGTATTAGCTCACGTGCTTTTCACATATACTAACACGTTAAATGCTCAAATACAAGCAAGTATTAAACAGTGTGCAATATACATACACACCGACATTTGCCCTCTCGTTCTGGCTCACTAATTTTTGTATTTGTATCTCTTACCTGTCGTTTTTCTGTTCATCCGTGTTTGAAATCACAACGATCCTAAAGTAGTTTCACTTCAAAAAACTTTTTAGATTTTTGTGAAAAAAATTGTTGCCGGAATAAGTAAGAAAATACATTTCAATATTTTTTAGAAATGTTAGTCTGTCTGTTTCCTTGAGCACGTATCACATATAAAATACCGCGTTAAATACGTAGCTATATATAATATAGCTTCTAGCAAAACTTACAGCAATCATCACTCCCCTGGGATTTACAGTATATGGATGAACAACCAGCTAGCGGCGGGTGGTGCAAGTTTGGAACGTTGATGAGGGCACCAATCAAAAAGTTCATCAAAACACTCTCCGTTATACTTACAGTAAAGCACACATAAAAACCCACCATCTCAATTATCCGATACGAAATATATATAGGAGTTGTTGAGGTATGTATGCTTGGTACACATATATGTTTCAACAACTCATATATGTATGAATAGTTAGCTTAGCTTAGGTTAGCTTACATAGGTCGCGAATTGCATGTATCAGGCAACAGCTCAAGCCGAGGTATGTTGTGCACCTTAAGCGCTCGCCTTAGTAGTCCGGTGAAGCTGTTAAGACCTTGCTAGGTCAATAGCGTAGTCAGTTGGAAAAAAAAATCTCCACGTCCACGAAATTCTAATAATTGTAGACTGCAGGTAATTCCTACAAACGAGTTGTGAAAAGGCACTTTTGCAGGTCGGCATGATGACGTTGTTATTTAACTATTACAACACTCGCAGTTGTCAGTGTTGATACTTTCTTTTTATATAATAGGATGCGGCATATATAACAGGTGGGTCACCTGATGTTAAGTGATCACCGCCGCCCATAAACACTACCAACACCAGGGGAGTCGCAAGTGCGTTTCCAGCCTGTGTTGGTTTTATTCTTAGCGTGATGATACGGCCTATAGCCTTCTATGATAAATGAGCTATCGGACGCTGATAGAATTTTTCAGTAGCTCCTGAGATTACCCCCTACAACCTTACAAACTCACATCTTTATAATATTACTATAGATTACTAGCCGACCCGTGCCCACTTCGTTGGGCGGTAATACGTAAGCGTGGAATGGTTATTTTGCGCTAAAACGCAGCGGAAGCTCTGAAAAGGAAAAAAATACCCCGATTTTGCAACATTCTTCATTGCTGCTCTAGCGTGATAATATATAGCCTATACCCTTCCCTGATAAATGAGCTACATAACACTGAAAGAATTTTCCAAATCGGACCAGTAGTTCCTGAGATTACCCCTTACAACGTCACAAACGTATAAACTCTACCTCTTTATAATATTAGTATAGATTATAAAATGCTCTTCGAGAAATCGTAACAGAACTCCAATACCGAATGACTTGTCTAGTGAATGCTATGAAGTCGTCGACTCGAAATACGTAGTATAAACAACATACTGTAATAATTATATCCACACTCACCCACAATTACTCACACGAACAAACAAACGTTTGTTGTAAAGAACGTAAAATCAATTTGTTCGTTGGATTCTGGGAGAGAGAGGAAAAAAATCTTGAACGTTTGAGTAACTTTGGAATTTCTATAGCACTAGCCGACGCGTGCCCACTTCGTTGGGCGATAATAGGCATTGTCAAGCTACAACTTTTCTCTAAAACTCAATTATATATGTCTCATAATTAAGGTAGCGTTCGTAAGAAACGTTTTCATTCGACCATTTTTTCTCCGACTCCCCAGATATTACTCCCTACAATCTCACACACTTTACCTCTTTATAATATTAGTATAGATTATAGATAATATAATTAGCTAATAGCTTCTGCTCGCGACTTCGCGTGGAATAGTTAGTTATAACACGCAGCGGAAGCTCTCAAAAGGAAAAAAAACCCGATTTTAAAATATATTTCATTGGTGCTCAGCTCCTATTGGTATTAACGTGAGGATAAATAGCCTATGACATTCACAAATAAGGTGGCTTTCTGTTGGTAAAAGAATTTTCAAAATCTGTTTAGTACTTCCTGAGATTACCCCCTACAACGTCACAAACTCACAAACTTTACCTCTTTATAATATTAGTATAGATTACATGAAACTAGCCGTTTTTCCCGATTTCACACGGGTATATCAACTCCTCGGCTTCCGAATTACGATTTAAATCTCAAAATGGCGGACGCTTTGTTTTCAATTTTTTAAAGTGAAACTTCTTTAGAATCGTTGTGATTTAAAAGCGGATGCAACGGAAAAAATGTTTCAAAAGGTATAGGCTCTCAAATATAAAACTAACTGCTGGGTTAACAGTAAAGTTTCATTTTTAGAGAAGAGGACGCTGATTATAGTCTACTAGAAAAAAAACGTGTGTGTGTACTTATGTACATACGTTAGAAGTTATACTTCTTTGGCGTAACAAGGTAAAAATCTTTTCAAAAAGTTATCTTTCGCCTTATTCTACGTTTGTAGAAAAAACGACACTTACAATAGAAAATAGGTATTTAATACATTGAAAGTTTTAATACAAAGAAATACAAACAAGATGTTGACTATAGCTAACATCAAGGTGTCGGTTTTTCGTGACGGTGTGCGCGCGCATCGTAAAAATTTACTCTCATCATTTTCCCCTAACGCGCCAAAAGAAGTATAACCTCAATAAAGGTTTTCCATTGGGAGTATGTTGTATCTAGCAAATTAATTAGATATACCCTTTTTTATGATATAAGCAACTTTACTTAAGTAAAATTTAAGACTTCTTTGTAGTTCCCACGCCCCTACCACTATACTTTCATAAGAAATATTTCAATACTATATGATTCCAGCGACTGCGCTCGTCATGTTAACGTATCGTCATTTTTCGGAAATATGCTGTATCCTTATTAATTTTGGGCTCTTTTTGCTAAAACGTCTAGTATATAATATCCAGCTTAAGAGCACAATAAAATAAAAAACAGTGCGTGGATTCTCTCCGTGTGTAACTTCGTAATGTGGAAATTATAGTAGGAAGGGGTGGAAATTGATTTTTCGTGAAATCATTGTTTCTTTAAGACAAACTTTATTAACATCGCTTACAATTCACAATTGATCGCATCTTTTAATTATCATTTTCGAGTGGAGAGGTATCCAATTTTTTTTTTATTTCAAAAGCAGGCAAACGAACATGTGCATCACCGATGTTAAGTGATCACTACCGTCCATAGACACTAGTAACACCAGGGGAGTCGTAAGTGCGTTGCCAGCCTGTGTATGGGGGAGGGATAGGGACAGGAGAAAGGGGAAGGCAAAGGCGGAAAAGACGTGAGCCTCCGGCGCTCTCACTGACCGAACGAAATGGAACAATGCAAGCACTGTTACTTCACGTCGGTGTTCTGTGAGAGGGTGGTACTACCCCGGACGAGCCGACCCATTCATGCTGAAACTAGTAATAGCTACAGCGAAACTAGCGAAATCTATAACATTTACAATGGGATTATGATAACTAAAGTAAGATACGAAATGTTTGATTATTTTTCTCGCTCTGCCTCTTTCTATTCCCCCTCCCCAGGAGCGTTGAACGTTTAAAGCAACAGTGCTTTCATACCCCCTCCATGGTAGCGTTAACCGTTTAACGCAACCTTGTTGGAAGTCGCATTACAAGTTTCACTTAAAAAAAATCCTCTTATCTGTCTGTGAGTACTTTATCAAAATCGGTCCAGCCGTTTTGGAGTTTAGACCGGTTAAACTACTGAAAACAGGGCACTTATTCAACGAGTTCGCGACCACATTACGTCAAATGTAAGACGCACGCTTAACTCCCCGACTGATTTTTTAAAGCCAGTACTCAATTTTTTTTTTCGAACTGACCACGCCATTGTCCTAGCAAGGTCTTAACAGCTTCACCGAACTACCTCAAGGGTGCACGGCACACCTCGGCTTCGGCTGTTGCCTCGGTTACGCGTGATATCAAAATGGCAGACTGTTTTAAAATATCTACCTGATTTTTTTAAATTATAATTTTGCGTTACATCATTTATTGTTCAAGTTTTGAATTCAAAATACGGTATCACTACATATAATAAAACAAAGTCCGCTGCCACGTCTGTCTGTCTGTTCGCGATACTCTCAAATACTACTGAACGGATTTTCATGCAGTTTTCACCAGAAGATAAAGCGATTCATCTGGAAGGTTTAGGTGTATAATTTGTGAAGGTTTTTTTTATTATCAGGGCTGGACAACGTAAGCCAGCTAGTTTGTTTTAAACCTACACTGCCTATTTGTCCTGGTAATTACAGACACAATAAATAAAGAATTAGACAAAATATGTAAGTGTGAATATGTACAGTCGCTCTGATGTGTTGTGATTAATTGTTTTTTATTTATATACTAGTCGACCCGCGCAACTCCGTCTGCGTGAAATCGGTTACCCACCGGTTCCAATTGTATTTCCAAACTAGAAAACTCTTAAAAAAACCTAGAACCCGATTACAGCGACTCCCACCGTTTCCAATTGTGAAACCAAATAATTCAGGGAATCGCTCAAACGCATACCTAGTTGGTTTAGTGAAATGATTTAGACGTATGTGGAAGAAATTTCGACGAGGCGGACATAGCGCCATCTGTCATTCAGCAACATCCGACCGTTGAATTATTTGAATATTGTTCATGCAAAAATACTAAGATCGCGAATAAAAATGGGAGGGTGAGGTTAGGAAGGAGAAATTTTGGGGTTGTTGAAACAATAAAAAAAAAAGACAAATTTAAAAAAAAAGTCTGGATACGGACAGCCTAATTACCCAGAGGTATAAAATATACTCTACAACCTATTCTCATACCCACCAAATATCTATATATTAATACGTGAAGCCTAAACTTTGTCTTCCTTTTTAACGGGATTGCGCGAACGGATGAACGTGAAATTTGGCATAGTTATATGGAGGAGAAGTGCAGAAAGCTATTTATTTTATATAAAATGCATTAGAAGTACATTAAATAATTAAAATATGCATTACTCACGCTACTGCTTCAATTTTACGCAACATATACACACATGTAAATAAAAAAGACATTTTGACATCTGTCAATAAAGGACTTCAAAAAAGGTTGTGAAGGAGGTTGCTATGTATTATTTTACTCTTACGTTCCAATTACCCTTTTTCATTCTACATTCAACAATGATATTATAACATACAACTATTATTATAATAACTGAGTAACCATGATAAAAACCTTTGATTATAGAAGTAAGTTGACAAAAGAACCCTAATAAAGTTGAAACTTTAAAAAAATAATGAACTATGGTCGAATGTCGACCAATGGGCGCCCACTAGTATATTTAAAATTTCACAAAAATCGGTCCAACCGTTTCGGAGGAGTTCAATAACACCGTGACATGAGATTCTTATATATTAAAAGGCAGATAAAAACAAACAAATTATCTCATATTTCCCTGTTCTAACTTATTTGCTACCAATATTATTTATATGTATGTATTTGGTTCACGTTTGAATTAATAAACTAAATTCTTATATATCTTTTTAGAATTTACAATAGTGAATTTTGTAAACACGACTTCTCTGTTATAGAATAAAGTGACGGAGTTTTTGGCGGGATCTTGGACTGTCATGTAGTGGATTTTACATTTTATACATAATCTTGTGTTACTTGCCTCTATATTTTGTAATATTGGTGGTGTTTTACGTAATATAGCTCGGTTATTGTGCACAGGTGACGTGGATCCGAAATAATATCACGGAGCATGGATTCTGTTTTGCCACAAAGACTCCATGGAAAGTTTTTTTTTAATGTCATAGCAGGCAAACGGACATATGGGTCACCTGATGTTAAGTTATAACCGCCGTCCATAGACACTAACAATGTCAGGGGAGTCAAAAGTGCATTGCTAGCCTGTGTTTGGGGGGAAAGGAAGGCGGAAGAGGAGAAGGGACGGGGGCCTCCGGCGCTGTCACTGACCGAACGAAACACAACAATACAAGCACTGTTATTTCACGTCGGTTTTCTATGAGAGGGTGGTACTACCCCGGACGAGCCGACCCATTCATGCTGAAACCTGTATGTAATAGCTTCAGCGTGGCTCTACCACCTGTATATTTCTAAGAAGTTGTAACAAGACTGCCACCATTTTGTTAATTCATTGAAATGATTGCAAGAAACTTCTAATATCCATTACCTACTTGACAATGGCAGTAATAATATATCTACCAGAAGTTTTGTTGTCAGAATAATAAAAAAAAAAAACGTACATTCCCAACAGTGGTATATAAAAACACAATTTGGGATACAACGTACCAGGCGTTCATAAAAGTAGAAGAAATGTTTTCAATCAATCCAAATGGTATTTACAAGAATGCGTGACGTCATATTATAAGAATCAAATGATAAATAAATACGGTATGCCTTTCCTAGAACCGAGTCGAGGAGAGTGCGCCGAAATGAATGTAACTTCTGAGCACCCGGTGTTCCGCACTTGACCGTGGATTTTTCTCATTTCTATCTCCCTCTATCGTATAACGGTAAATCGTGAACGGGCAGAGATAGATATATATAAATCTGTTTATATATAACACCAGGATCAGTGTAATAAACGACCGTTAGTTACGACGATAATTTTGAATGTTTTCGAAAAATGTATTATTGAATCGAATTACTCTTGTTATTGTAAAATGTTATTTATTTCATAGTGTTTAAGTATATTTTGTTTTAATTAATCGCCGGTCTAGTCGATCGTACAACGAAGTATTGCGATAGTGAGGCGTGATGAGTTCTTTTTTTAATTATCCAATTATTTCTATAAAAACATTTGCCAGTGTCTATGTCTGATTCTAAAGTAATAAATTTACTTGAATTCCATATCATTTTTTTTCAACTAGCGCCCGTACCGGCTTAATAATGGTCATTAGTATTTAATTTGTGTCCATTTTTTTTTCTCGCTTTGATTTTTACAGTCCATCAAAGTTTTTTTTTCTTCGAACTGACTACGCTATTGACCAAGCAAGGTCTTAACAGCTTCACCGGACTACTAAGGCGAGCGCTTAGGGCACTCAGCCGATTTTATTTTGACAACTAGCTCAAGGGTGCGCGGCACACCTCGGCTTTGGCTGTTGCCTGATACATGCAATTCGCGACCTATCTGAGCTAACTTAAGCTAAGCTAACTATTCATACATATATGAGTTGTTGAAACATATATGTGTACCAAGCATACATACCTCAACAACCCTTATATATATTTCGTATCGGATAATATTCTAAACTATTTCAGTTTGATAAGGGAAAAAAATAAAATCCTTCTACTTTCATGTGTAAACGTGTATGCGTGCACGTGTGTGGAGGTGATATGTGTAATGTTGTCGCAGTGATGATTCATCAAAGTCATAGCAGATTTAAACATTGCAAATTTTTTGACCGCTCGTATATCACTAAGTTCGAGATTGCGCGTAATATAGTCAAGATTTTATTACATTTTTTTTTAATTGTAATCCCAGATTGTTACTTATTTAGTCTTAACATGTCTAGATGTTATTTATGTAATATAACTAGCGGGCCCGGCGGACTTTATCCCATCCTGATAATAAATAAATTTTCAAAAAAAGTATTAACCGACTTCAATATAAATCAAAAACCCATAAGGCACTAAAAAGCGGAAAATAAATAGTTTATCAAAAATAAAACATATGAATATGTGTGCTACCTAGAGATGTATTGGAAGTCGGTGCCAACCAAACCGAAAATCATATCATCTACAGGTACAAAGTTTAAGTCCACTCTCGCGTCTCTGTAATACAAAAATTTTGGTTGGTACCGACTTCCAGTACATCTCTAGGTAGCACACATATTCATATGTTTTATTTAATTTGGTTAATTTGATAAACTATTTATTTTCCGCTTTTTAGTGCCTTATGGGTTTTTGATTGATATTGAAGTCGGTTAATACTTTTTTTTGAAAATTTACTTTATTTTTCCATTTTTAGTGTACATAAATATATTTTACTAGCAGTGCCCGCGAACTCCGTTCCGCCTTAAGTATATTAAAATATGCGCATTTTTGCGGTATGGTATCTATCGGTATGGTATGCGATATGGTTTCAATTGGTTGTACAATAAGTAACGTTTGGTACGAACGCAACCTTTTCAGTAATCCGCGATAGTTTCTACCACCAACTCGGCTACCATCGCTTCACACATTATACACCTTAAGTAATGTAATTACAATGCTTGCGTCATGTTGCAACACAGCAACGAACATAAGCACAATAGGCTCCTAAGAATTGAAGAGTTTTTTTTATAATATTGGTGGCAAACGAACATACGGGTCACCTGATGGTAAGTGATCACGGCCGCCCATGGACAATTGCGACACGAGAGGAAACACAGATGCGTTGCCGGCCCTTAAGAAAGGAGTAGGCTCGTTTCTTGAAAGTTTTCTTACTTTGCCACGGATCCCATAATCAGAACCTAACCAAACTCTCATCAAACTACCCTTGAAGTACATCCTTTTCAATAAAAAATGAATCATCGAAACCGGTTAGCGTAATATTGAGTTATTCGTCTATTTGTCGTGTACATACTTAATGCAAATTTGAAACTTATACGGTTTTGCACTGGATGCCGTTGTCGGAACTGTACCAAATTAAAATGGGACCACACTGGAAGTACCAGCTTTCAAATAAAAAAAGAATAATCAAAATCGGTTCACCCAGTCCAAAGTTATGAGGTAACAAACATAAAAAAAAAAATACAGACGAATTGATAACCTCCTCCTTTTTTTGAAGTCGGTTAAAAAAGCCTAATATCCAACCGCAGCACCACCTACCGGGTTCCGGTTCAATCTAAACCATTCAGGGATCCACACACACGCACACAAAATGTCATCAAAATCGGTCCAACCGTTTATGAGTAGTTCAGTGACATACACACGTACAAAACAAATTTATATAAGTAAAGAAAATGTATTTCTTTAAGTATTACATTGAGTTTTATCTTCCAGTAACAAACTCTTTAATAAACTTAGTATTTTAAAAATAAACGTAATGTCATGTCAAAGTAATCGATAACATTATTAAAGAAAACTTGTAGAAACAAAAATTTTAAAAGATAAACTTGTAATGTCGTTTACAGGTGGGTATTTATGTAGACTAGTGGGCGCCCAGCGGTCGACATTCGGCCATAGTTCATTGATTTTTAAAGTTTGAATTTTATTAGGGTTAATATCATCGTTGAATGTAGAAAGAAAAAGGGTAATTGGAACGTAAGAGTAAAATAATACATACAGTCGAGCATAGCAACCTCCTTCACAACCTTTTTTTGAAGTTCTTTATTGACAGATGTCAAAATGTCTTTTTTATTTCCATGTGTGTATATGTTGTGTAAAATTCAAGCAGTAGTGTGAATAATGCATATTTTAAATAATTTAATGTACTTCTAATGCATTTTATATAAAATAAATAGGTTTCTGCACTTCTCCTCCATGTAAACTTTAACTGTGCCAAGTTTCACGTTCATCCGTTCGCCCAATTCCGTTAAAAAGGGATACAAAGATTAGGCTTCACGTATTAATATATAGATAATTATGTAATTTAGCATAGTTTTATGTAATTTATCATGCAATAAATAAACTTTCTATGTTTACAGAGCAACACATACAAGTTTTATTCTTTGTTCAAATATTAATCTTATATATATAAAAAAAGGTAATTAGCGCGTCCGCTGGACGTTGTCCCGCGCGGATAATTAAAAAAAAACCTTGATAAATTATATACCGAAACCTTCGCGATAAACCCAAAAACTACTGAACGGATTTTCATGCGGTTTTCAACAGTTGATAAAGTGATTCACGAGGAAAATTGAGGTATATAATTTGTCAAGGTTTTTTTTTTATTGCCAAGGCGGGGGACAACGTCCTCCGGGCCCGCTAGTAGTTAATCTATACTAATATTATAAAGAGGTAAAGTTTGTGACGTTGTAGGGGGTATTCTCAGGAACTATTGGTACGATTTGAAAAAAATTTTCAGTTTTATATAGCTAATTTATCGAGGAAGTTTATAGGTTATCATCACGCTAAGACGAATAGGAGCGTAGCAATAGTGAAGATTTTTTTTTTATGTCATATGTGGCAAACGAACAGGTCCCACCTGATATTAAGTTACCACCACCGTCCATGGACACTAACAACACCAGAGGAGTTGCAAGTGCGTTGCCATCCTTTGGGAGGAAGGGTTAGGGGAGGAGAGGTGGGCCTCCGGCGCTCTCACTGACCGAACGAAACGCAACAATACAAGCACTGTTACTTCACGTCGGTGTTTCTATGAGAGGGTGGTGCTACCCCGGACGAGCCGACCCATTCATACTGAAACTAGTAATATTAAAGTACTAGCCGACCCGTGCCCACTTCGTTGGGCGGTAATACGTAAGCGTGGAATGGTTATTTTGCGCTAAAACGCAGCGGAAGCTCTGAAAAGGAAAAAAATACCCCGATTTTGCAACATTCTTCATTGCTGCTCCGCTCCTATGGGTCTTAGCGTGATGATATATAGCCTATAACCTTCCCTGATAAATGAGCTATATAACACCGAAAGAATTTTCCAAATCAGACCAGTAGTTCCTGAGATTACCCCTTACAACTTCACAAACTCACAAACTCTACCTCTTTATAATATTAGTATAAAGTATTAGCGTTAGCCCAAAGTAACTATTCCACGCGTACGAAGTCGCGGGCAGGTGCTAGTATAGCTATATAGCTCTGAGTATTCAGAGAGGTCAAAAATTTTGGCGTCGGCTATACGTAAGAAGTTTTTACAAAACTATACACATTAGTACTCATATGTATGCTTGGTACACATATATGTTTCAACAACTCATATATGTATGAATAGTTCGCTTAGCTTAGGTTAGCTCAGATAGGTCGCGAATAAGCACACTCTGTCTGAGTGTGCTGCGTGGAGGGTACAGCGCCGCATTCTGGCGGCGGTGGTAGGAGTAGATTTGTCGCTGCCTAGTGTGGTTTCGGCCATGCTCGGTAGCGAACGGGCGTGGCGAGCGATGGCCTCCTTCTGCGAGGAGGTCATCTCGCAGAAAGAGGCGGCGGAGAGGGTTCGTGAAGCAGACCCGCTGAGTGGCCGTCTCCGCCAACAGAGGACCGGCAGGAGGAGGCGGCGCTTTGCCCAACTCCTCCTGCCACCGTAGCCGGACCTGAGGGGATGGGCCGGGGGGCCCATTTCCTCATTGCACGGGTCCGGCGGGCGAGGGGGGGGCAGCCGGTGTGTGCCCGGTCTGCTCCTCTATAGGTAGGAGCCCGGCGGCCACCTTCCGCCGGGCGGACCGTGGGGGCGGCTCTACAAGGTTGATTAGCTTGTTCGATCCCTTGCCGCCCCCACAAAACGGTCTGTCGGTACACCGTGGGGTTTTAGTCTGTGCGAGTCAGACATAACCCACCCTCTTCCCCGGGAGGGTGGCGTATCCATAAGGGATTTCCCCACGATAAAAAAAAAAAAGAGATAGGCGCGAATTGCATGTATCAGGCAACAGCCAAAGCCGAGGTGTGCCGCGCACCCTTGAGCTAGTTGTCAAAATAAAATCGGCTGAGTGCCTTAAGCGCTCGCCTTAGTAATCCGGTGAAGCTGTTAAGACCTTGCTTGGTAAATAGCGTAGTCAATTGGAAAAAAAAACTATACACATTATTTTTGTCCGTAATATAAAATCTTTTAAGACACTCATTATAATAATATACAGTAAATGACAACTTTATCTATGTTAATTGCCCCAATATACCTAATTTGATTAGATAAGTATTAATTCTATATTAGTCTAAACAGCGTTTTAAATAACCAATTTTTTTTTTAATAATATGTAGAAGATAAAAATGGTTACTGTGAGTGAGTTATGCATATAGCGTTATGGACTTTTTTGTATGTTATTTTTTGGAATTGACAACGCCATTGGCCTAGCAAGGTCTTAACAGCTTCACCGGACTACTAAGGCGGGCGCTTAACTCTTAAATGCATGATTTATTAATTTTTACCCAAGAATTATATCGTGTAGTGGGTTTATATAAAAAAGGAAACGTAATTTGTAGGTATCACTATTTTTTTTAAAGTCTTCCAATATGGTGTATAAAGAATTCATATTAGAAAGGCAGTGGAATTTATATACTTTATTTATTTGTTTCGTTTGAATGCCGCGAGCTATGCTGGCATACATCTAAAATTAAAACGTTCGTAACCATATGTTAATTTTTGAAACACTATGCATTTAAGGGTTAAGGCACACAGCCGATTTTATTTTCACAACTAGCTCAAGGGTGCACGGCACACCTCGGCTTGTGCTGTTACTTGGTTCATGTAATTCGCTCCACTTTACACCTAACCTTGACAAATTATATACAATACTTCCTAGTTAATCACTTTATATACTGTTGAACATCCGTTCAGTAGTTTTTGAGTTTATTGCGAACAAACAGACGTGGCAGAGGACTTTGTTTTATAGGTCGTGACGTAGTCAAAACCTTATTATATTTTGCGTTGTTAAGAAGACCTGTTAGTTCGTTGGTTGCGGGGTGGTAGGGGCTTATAGCGAATATGGCGAAAAAGCCCGTTATGGTGAATCGCTTCTGCGGGTCGCGTTTCGGGTTCAGCCTACGCGTATCCAGCTATTCGCAGGCCGGCATGACAGCGGCAACCGGCGATGGATAGTGTGTCACTCGGTGGTCGCCATTGTTTTTGGATTGTACTGTGCTTACCATCAGGCACAGTGTAGTCATTTAGCCGTGCTATAATAAAAAAAAGGAAATACGGACAGACACGAAACACGACTTTGTTTTATGTCCCTATATATATTTACAATTTTATTTCTCACAAAACCGGAATACTTCGTCTGTATTCCACTTGAGAAATTTGTCTTTGTACATCTGTTTGTAGTATTAGGAGAGCATAGAGTATAAAGTCGCAATGAAACCGTTTTGAATATATTATACGTACCTTTTGGCCGGTTGTTAAAGAGACCGTGACTCAATTTATACCTGAGGTTAGAGAAAAAAAAAGGAAAAACACTCGAACACAACTGCCATGTCTGACTGGTCAAATAAACACGCTGTGTTTTAGAGAGAGACGGCATTATGGACGAAGGATTGTTTTTTTTAAATACTGTTTGAACCGAATGTCATCTGGTGTTAGAGGACTATAAAAAAATAATATGTGAAAATCAGAAAAATATCTCTCAAACTATTGAACCTATAACCTTCTACTTTAGAATATAAATATATTATGTCTTGTTACATCATATATATTAATACGTGAAGCCTGACGTGAAGTAACAGTGTTTGCATTGTTGCGTTTCGTTCGGTCAGTGAGAGCGCCGGAGGCCCACCTCGTCTCCCCTCTCCTCTCCCTCCCCTATCACTTCCCCCCGAAAGTTGGCAACGCACTTGCGAGTCCTCTGGTGTTGTTAGTGTCCATGGACGGTGGTGATCCCTTAACAGCAGGTGACCCACCTGTTCGTTTGCCACCTATGACATTAAAAAAAAGGCCTAAACTTTGTATCCCTTTTTAACGGAATTGCGCGAACGGATGAACGTAAAATTTGGCATAGTTAAAGTTTATATGGAGGAGAAGTGCAGAAAGCTATTTATTCTATATAAAATGCATTAGAAGTACATTAAATTAATTAAAATATGCATTACTCACACTAATGCTTCAATTTTACACAACATATACACACACGTAAATAAAAAAGTCATTTTGACATCTGTCAATAAAGGACTTAAAAAGGTTGTGAAGGAGGTTGCTATGCTCGACTGTATGTATTATTTTACTCTTACGTTCCAATTACCCTTTTTCTTTCTACATTCAACAATAATATTAACCCTAATAAAATTCAAACTTAAAAAAATCAATGAACTACGGTCGAATGTCGACCACTGGTTAATTTAAATACATAAAAAAACGCACAAGTTTACTACTTTTGGAATAATAATTAAATTAAAATATTCTTAATATTCTAAAATACCTCTCCAAAAAAAAAAATCTCGAAAACTTATCAAAATTATAGTATCCGTATTTTTGTCATGTCTTTATCATAACAAGACCCATCCACCCATCCCACACCACTCCAACCATTAACACACTGTGCGAGGTCTACGGTGGTAAACTCGCTAAGCCTAAAGAACTTTTGTAGGTGGTAGAGCCACGCTGAAGCTATTATTTGTTTCAGCATGAATGTTTCAGCTCGCCCGAGGTAGTACCACCCTCTCACAGAAAACTGACGTGAAGTAACAGTGGTGATCACTTAACATCAGATGACCCACCTGTTCGTTTGCCTCCCTATGATACATAAAAAAAAGTATCTCTCAAGTGTAACTGCAGGAACACACCGATAGATCCTTATCGACAGAATTTCAACTCAAGAGTAACTAGCCAGGTAGATTTAAAAAGTTTTTTTTAACTGACTACGCTATTGACCAAGCAAGGTCTTAACAGCTTCATCGGACTACTAAGGCGGGCGCTTAAGGCACTCAGCCAATTTTATTTTGACAACATGCTCAAGGGTGCGCGGCACACCTCGGCTTTGGCTGTTGCCTGATACATGCAATTCGCGACCTATCTTTTTTTTTTTTGTTATCGTGGGGAAATCCCTTATGGATACACCACCCTCTCGGGGGAGAGGGTGGGTTATGTCCGACTCGCACGGACTAAAACCCCACGGTGTACGTCGTCCGCTATAGTTGGGGCGGCACGAGATCTCTATAGACTTCATCGTGCCGCCCCAGCGGTTGGCCCAGCAGCAAAAGCGCTGCCGCCGGGCCCCGTCTTGTTGGGAGACGGCCGTGTACACACCGGCCATCTCCTCCGTCCGCCGGACCTGTGCAATGGGAAGATGGGCCCCCCGACCCATCTTCCCTGGTCCGGTTACAGTGGGAGGAGGCGGTCAAACTGACGCCTCCTCCTGCCCGTCCTCCGTTGGCGGAGACGGCCACTTTGAGGGTCTTGCTCACGGACCCTCTCCGCCGCCTCCTTCTGCGAGACGACTTCCTCACAGAAGGAGGCCATTGCGCTCCAGTTATCCTCACTACCGAGCATGGCCGCAACCACGCTCGGCAGTGAGAGGTCTTGCCCTACCGCCGCAGCCAGAGTGCGACGTTGCTCCTCCCATGCAGCACACTCAGACAGAGTGTGCTGCGCGGTGTCCGGGTCAACGCCGCACTGATGGCATACGGCGGTCGGCTCCCTGCGTGCTATCCGGTGCAGGTACCAACCGAAGCACCCGTGCCCGGTCAGCACCTGCACCAGACGGAACGTCAGGGAGGAGCTAACCTAAGCTAAGCTAACTATTCATACATATATGAGTTGTTGAAACATATATGTGTACCAAGCATACATACCTCAACAACTCTTGTATATGTTTCGTATCGGATAATGATTTAAAAAGTGCTCCATCAGAGCTTGGTTAGATTAAAATTTATATGGTGGTAGAGCCACGCTGTAACTATTACTGGTTTTAGCATGAATGGGTCGGCTCACTCAGGGTAGTAGCACACTCTCATAGAAAAGCGACGTGAATTAACAGTGCTTGCATTGCTGCGTTTCGTTCGGTCAGTGAGAGCGCCGGAGGGCCACCTCCCCTCCTCACTCCTCTCCCACTCCCTCCCCTAACCCTTTCCCCCAAAGGGTGGCAACGCACTTGCGACTCCTCTGGTGTTGTTAGTGTCCATGGACGGTGGTGATCACTTAACATCGGGTAACCCACCTGTTCGTTCGCCACTTATGAAAAAAAAAAAAATCGTTGAGCGAATGATAATACGCGAAAGGCTGCCAATTGGCCCCTGTGCTAGTTGCTCAATCGGTTGAGTGCCTTAAACGCTCATCTTACCAGTTTGATGAAGCTATAAGGACCTTAAAGCCAACAGCATAGGTCAGTAACTTTCAAAATCGGTTTTAGCAGTTCCTGATATTACCCCCTACAACCTCACAAACTTTACCTCTTTATAATATAATTAGTTAATAGCTTCTGCCCGCGACTTCGTACGCGTGGAATAGTTATTTAGGGCTAAGACGCAGCGGATGATCTTAAAAGGAAAAAGGGGCTTTTAAAACATTTTTAATTGTTGCTTCTATTGGTCTTAGCGTGATGATATATAGCCCATGACACTCATAAATAACGTGGCTTTATATTGGTAAAGGAATTTTCAAAATCGGTTCTGTAGTTCCTGAGATTACAATGTCACAAACTTTACCTCTTTATAATATTAGTATAGATATATAAAATGATACGGAAATACTGTAATAAGCCAGCAGATGAATGTGAAGAATATTATGTAAAAATAAGAAAGACGGCAACAAAAAAAAAGTCATAAGGACTGCCGACGGAAATGAAAAATCAAAAAATTGAATTAAAATTGTTACCTCTATTTTCATATTAATTTTAGTGTTTGTGTAATTTTACTACAATATTAAAATTTTAGAATTTGTTTATTGAACTTATTAACATTAGTGTGGTTTTCATATAATTGTTTTAATATAATTTTGGTAGTCTCTAATGGTAGTTATCTAATACTTACGATAAAACGAGCAATGTAATAAATTACTTCCCTCACAAATGAAAAGACAACATTTAGTGTGAATTCAACCTTAACACGTAATGAATAAAGTACGTTTTCCCGTTATTGTGCGTGTTTGTGAGGGGCGAGGCCAAACATTTGTATCACAGGTTTAAAATAGGCAATTTTGTTCAAAATTTGATAATATTTGTTAGTTTAAAGCTTAAAATATAACTTATTCAATATGTATTTAGCGAAAGTAAGATACTCCGGCCGTTAAATTGCTTTTTCGGGTATTATTTTTGCATCTTTTGAATACACTGCGGCATGTGAAATGGGCTTACATTGGTTGTGTTTCAAAGAAACTAAACAAAATAAGGACACACATTTCAAGTGAGCTCTTATTTACCGAGACGTATTTTTCGCGTCGACCCTTTATCTGGTTATTGTTGATCGAAGCGAAAATATAAATTTATCTCCTGCCAAAAATACCGCTCAGCACGCCTAGAGAAGTTTCAATTTCAAAAGATTAAGACGGTGGACAAGTTTCTAGCCTTTTTTTAAAATAATCCTAGGCCCAATATGATAATATCCTATCAGCAAAAAAAATGCGTGCGTACAAAAGGACACATGTCAGAAGTGAAACTACTGGCGAACTAATTTATAAAAAAAAAATTAATTGATCAAATTAAATTAATTTCATCAATTAACTTATTTTTATTTTTAATAGAAGTAAATAGAATTAATTAATTTAATTTAGTTTTTTTTTTTTTAAATAAATGGATAATTATAGATTAAATATAATTATAATGTAATTATTTTTGAAGACTTTTAAATTAATTATTTAATTTCTTATTTATTATTTTTATTTTATTCTAAAACTTTAGATTTCCGAGACTTGAAAAATAGATGAAAAATCTGCATTTACTGCGTCACTTCCGTTGCATACCTGCGTGACGTTACATCTGTAAACATTTTACCCTCATGCGCCTAAAGAAGTTTCACTTCAAAAATATCTTAAGAAAATAAATTAATGGTCAGAAGTTTTATCAGTAGTAGGAAGGAGGTAAAAATGTTAAAACTAGAAGTACCAGGACGACATAAAAACGGACACGTGCTATTGTATTTACTCAGGCTGAACTTTTTCAATGCAGGTGGCTTAAATGCTCCGTCCGGTATAACCGAAAGGAGTTTTGAAATATGTATACTATTTTGTTTATCTCTGTGACTTTAGAAGTTTGTACTGAACTCGCTTCTTGTGGCATTTAGTGCTGGTTAAGTTAGTAAAAGTGACCGTTCTTGTGTAGCAGTGTTTTAGGTACCACTAAACGCCATAGTTATTAGTTATCACGTTATAATTATTTGACTAACATTAAATCTATAAACTACTTCTGCCCGCGATTTCGTCCGTGTGGAATAGCTACTCTGGGCTTACGCTAACACGCAGTCGAAGCTCTCAAATGGAAAAGACACCTCGGCAGCGGCTCAAGCCTAGGTCCGTTCCCTCAGCGTGGAGCCCTTGAGTGCGCTGCTCGCGCGATACACTCACATAAAATCTTACATCACTGCGACAACATTACACATATCACCTCCACACACGTGCACGCATACACGCTTACACATGCAAGTGGAAGGGTTTTATTTTTTTCCCATTATCAAAATGAAATAGTTTAGAATATTATCCGATACGAAATATATATAAGAGTTGTTGAGGTATGTATGGTACACATATATGTTTCAACAATTCATATATGTATGAATAGTTAGCTTAGCTTAGCTCACATATGTCGCGAATTGCATGTATCAGGCAACAGTCAAAGCCGAGGTGTACCGCGCACCCTTGAGCTAGTTGTCAAAAACCTTGCTTGGTCAATAGCATAGCCAGTTCGAAAAAAAAAGGAAAGACACCTGATTTTGAAACATTTTTCACTGGTGATCTGCTCCTATTGATCTTAGCGTGATGATATTCAACCAAACAAACAAACCTCTCCAGCTTTAAAATTTTAGTATAGACTAGCGGGTCCGGCCGATGTTGACCCACCTTGATAATAAAAATACCATGCCAAATTATATACCTATATCTTCCTCATGAATCACTTTATCTACTGGTGAGGACCGCATGAAAAGCCGTTTAGTAGTTTTTGAGTTTATCGCGAACAGACAGATAGACAGACGCGATAGCGGACTTTCGTTTTATAATATGTATTCATAAGTCTCATGTTTATAATAAACGTTCATTCAACGTGTGAGAGAGGATAATTTATATTTCGATAAATGGTTTCAATTTTCTTTAAATGACAAATTTAATGATTGTGAATGTTGATTATAATTGTTTATTGTAAAATAGTTTCGGCTGTCTCGAACAGATGGCGCTTTAAATTAGTTTCTTGACAGAAAACTATTGGACCGATTGTTATAGATATCTCAGAGATGGCGCCACGTTTTAATTTCTTTTCCATAATAACTGAGCCACAGCAACGCGTGGCCGGTTCAGCTAGTAGGATATAATTTAATTAAAGAAGTGTCAAGTTGGAATAAATTCTGTCTTCTCACAGCTATTGCCCTCTTTAACGCGCGATTGGAGTGTGCAAGGTTGAACACCGGTAAGCGCGTAGGTGTATTCACAAGTGATTGTTATTATTTCTCTTTACACGCGCACCCTTTCCTTGTCGAAAGCGTTTTCACCGCGGGAAAGGGCGCGACGTGTAAAGGTGGCTATTATATATAGCTAAATGAAGATAATATGTGGTGTTATTGTGTGTAAACGAAATCGCGGGAAAATGCTAGTAATGTTATGTTTAAAATTAAGATTTCACATCTATAATTAAACAACATGCTATCTACCGAATTTTTGACGAACTATTTTATCCTTCATAATATTACGAACCATGAAACAGCGCCATCTGTTAAATAATTAACGAAGTATTTTCGTAATCAACTTTAGCAATATCTTATAGTTACGGTTTTACTATTTTTTGTTTTATCGCAATTTATAGCGGACGAAGTAGTCGGCCGGCGTTTTTTTTTTAAATTCTTCTACAGCTCTTGTTTCTGTTTCACAAATACGTTGTTATTTTACGAAGCGAGTTCATCCAACTTTAGTTTCGAATTTGCAAAAACATTGAATAAACAACAAACCGAACGAGATAGTTCAAAATGATGCACCTGCAGCGGAAAGTTCACGGCCTCGGAATAGCACGCGATAAGTTGGCACGCGATTCCGGGCTATATGCGACCACTTCTGCTCGCATGCCGTCCTGGTATTTTTACAAGCCGTTTAGTTGTACATCTTATAAATTGATGTATATGGTTGTCGCATTGTCTTTTTTTAAGTTATACTTCTTTTCGCGCGTTAGGGTAAAATTATGAGAGTACATTTTTACGATGCGCGCGCAGACCGTCACGAAAAACCGACACCCTGTAGTTAGCTACAGTCAACTTTTTGTATTGTTAATGTCGTTTTTTCTACAAACGTAGAATAAGGCGAAAGATAAAAATTTTGAAAAGATTTTTATCTTGTTACGCCAAAGAAGTATAACTTCTAACGCGTGTACATAAGTACACACACACGTTTTTTTTTTTGACAACCAATCTTCTTGTAGATTATTACTGCTATTGTCTAGTGAGTATCGATATTACAAATTTCTTGATATAACTTCAATGAACTAACAAGATGGTGGCCATCTTGTTAGAACTTTCCAGGGAGATTTTGTGTCGAGTATTATTTCTGATCCGCGTCACTTGTTCACAATAATAATAAAGCCCATATATTTCCGATCTATACATGCTTTTTAAGATAAATTACGTTTATATAATAGCAAAAATATCGAAAATTATATAATTCTATAAAAGTTCTTGAACACTATTATTGATGTCCATACCATCGATCGGATAGGTCCGTTCCCTCGGCGTGGAGCCCTTGAGTACGCTGCTCGCGCGATACAGTGAAACAAAATCTTACATCACTGCGACAACATTACACATATCACCTCCACACACGTGCACGCATACACGCTTACACATGCAGGTGGAAGGGTTTTATTTTTTTCCCTTATCAAACTGAAATAGTTTAGAATATTATCCGATACGAAATATATATGAAGGTTGTTGAGGTATGTATGCTTGGTACACATATATGTTTCAACAACTCATATATGTATGAATAGTTAGCTTAGCTTAGATTAGCTCAGATAGGTCGCTATCAGGCAACAGCCAAAGCCGAGGTGTGCCGCGCA
>MU158735.1:925019-936408 GCA_015888305.1 Antheraea pernyi | reverse complement strand
TCCCGCACACATCGCGGTTCTCAGTAATATTTTGAGCCTAGGTCGTCCCTGCCCGGAGCCCTCTTGATATTATTTTCGCGATACAGTGACTCATCTACATCACTTGAACACACATGCACATATATACACATGGTGGGAGGGTTTTGTTTTTTTTCCCTCAACGAACTGAATCGAATAGGTTTAGTTCGTTTCATTCCGATATACACGTATTCATTTGTGAATCATGCAATTTCTATTGTATGGTACACAAATGTATATATGTATGAATAGCTTAGAATAGTTAGCTAGGTCAGACGCGTCTTTTTCCAGGTAACAGCCCAAGCCGAGGTGTGCGTGCACCCTTGTGTATGTTACCTAAAAACCAAATCGGTTGTGTGCCTTAAACGCCAACCTTAGTAGTCCGGTGAAGCTATGAAGACCCTACCAGGTCAATAGCGTAGTCAGTTCGAGAAAAAAAAAAAAACGAAATATAGAGACAAATAACACAAGATCTTCTATATATATATATATATATATAATACGAATGTAAATGTAAAGGGTTTTTGAAATCGTCTGTCTGTTTGTATGGACACGCATCACTGCTAAAGTACAAGCTAGCAACGCACTTTCGACTCCCCTGGTGTTGCTACTGTCTATAGACGGTGGTGATCACTTAACATCACATGATCCAAGTGTTCGTTTGCCTCCTTTTGACATAAAAAAGTGTGTGTACTTATGTACACGCGTTAGAAGTTATACGTCTTTGGCGTAACAAGATAAAAATCTTTTCAAATTTTTTTATCTTTCGCCTTATTCTACGTTTGTAGGAAAAACGACACTAACAATAGAAGAAAGGTATTTAATAAATTGAAAGTTTTTAAACTGTTGACTATAGCTAACTTCAGAGTGGCGGTTTTTCGTGACGGTGTGCGCGCGCATCGTAAAAATTTATTCTCATCATTTTTCCCAAATTCACCAAAAGAAGTATAACTTAAAAAAATATATATTAGTACGATAGTTTGCAATACATTCATAACTCGAGTTACGTCTTTTCCAATTACGTCAAATAACATTTTAAGGCAATCCTTCAGACAAACGTCACATCTTTAAACTTACGTCATAGAGTGATTCACATGTTTACTGAGCGACAGCACTAAAATTGATACGTTCTCCAAACCGAAGGTTTCCTTTATTCCGTATATTTGGGATGACATTAACAAATCAAATTTAGTAGTAGTAATAATATTCGTCCAATAGTACAGGCGAAGGAATTAATCCATACTGCCAATTCTGAAGTTGTCAACATAGGTAGTTCTTACGTATCCTTTAACCAATTTTCTTCCGTGTCCAACAACATTACACATATCACCTCCACACACGTGCACGCATACACGCTTACACATGCAGGTGGAAGGGTTTTATTTTTTCCCTTATCAAACTGAAATAGTTTAGAATGTTATCCGATACGAAATATATAGGAGTTGTTGAGGTATGTATGCTTGGTACACATACATGTTTCATCAACTCATATATGTATGAATAGTTAGCTTAGCTTAGGTTAGCTCAGATAGGTCGCGAATTGCATGTATCAGGCAACAGCCAAAGCCGAGGTGTGCCGCGCACCCTTGAGCTAGTTGTCAAAGTAAAATCGGCTGAGTGCCTTAAGCGCTCGCCTTAATAGTCCGGTGAAGCTGTTAAGACCTTGCTTGGTCAATAGCGTAGTCAGTTCGAAAAAAAAAAAAAAATCCGTGTCCAAGTTAATATAAAGGCATAAGCGCCAAATCTTCTATATAATATTTTGTACATATTCTTTTATCCATCTTTTTCTTAATCTCCTTGTTAATAGTTTGTCTGAATTATTTCGTTTTGCCAATTCTGAAGCTGTCAATATAGGTAGTTCTTACATATCCTTTAACCAATTTTCTTCCGTGTCCAAGTTAATATAAAGGCATAAGCGTCAAATCTTCTTTCCATCCAATTCTTTTATCCATCTTTTTTATCTTAATCTCCTTATTAATAGTAGCGTACCATCTCCAGATACGAATTATTTCGTTTCTCTCACCCAGAGTGTTTGTTAATTTCTAGAGTGCTTATTAATTTCCATTGTCGAGTAATTAATTCAATATTCTAACAAGATGGTGGCTTCCTTGTTAGAACTTAACAGGGAATTTTTGTGGCATCTCCAGAATTCATGGTCCGTGGTATTATTTTCAATTCACTTCACTTATGCACAATAAACAAACAATATTACATAAAACATCACCAATTTGTACGCAATATAGAGTCAAGTAACACAAGATTATGAATAAAAAATAAAATCCACTACATGACAGACCGAGATCCCGCCAAAAACTCCTTTGAATAATTTAAAAGACCGTGAGTACGAGGACTATCCTGTATTGGATATCCTTGGTTACCCTTCAAGAATGCTGCCAGTCATAAATGAAGCCGTGGACAACGCGTCGGGCGTGCGCGTTCGTCGGGCACTGCCGCGCCGTCGACGCTTACGTCATATCAGGGTGCGGACACAAGACACAAGCGAGCGGGTAGCGAGAGCCTATAGTCCGCGTCATAGTTTTTGGCCCGCTCAGATTATAGCTCGTAAGTTCAGTCTTGCGCATAGTACAAGCAAGAGGTTAATCTTCTATATATATATATATAATAGTATAAAATAAAGTCCCCTACCGCGTCTGTCTGTCTGTCTGTTCGCGATAAACTCAAAAACTACTGAACGGATCTTCAAGCGGTTTTCGCCAGTGGATAAAGTGATTCATGAGGAACGTTTTGGTATATAATTTGTCAAGGATTTTTGTGTAATACGGGCGGGACAACGTCTGCCGGGCCCACTAGTATATAATAAAAATGTAAATTTAACGAGAGACTTTTTTGATTTTCGAAAAAAAAAATGTTGTAGTGTCTAGAAATAAGTAATAGAATACATTTCAATCATTTTTAGAAATGTACGTCTGTCTGTCTGTTTGTATAAAACACGCACCACTGCTAAAGTATTGAGTTCACAATACACCCTCAAATCGAAAAGCCTATCCTCGGGAGTAACTTAGTCTTTGTTTCATTAAAATCGGTCCACTCTATCAAAAGTTATTGTAATTTGAACGACGGCTCGAGGTAAGTATGAGAGAAGTGTAGTAAACTATACTAATATTATAAAGTGTATTTATTTGGTTGAACGCGCTAATCTTATGAACTACTGGTCTAGGGGCGGTTTCTCAGCAGAGAGCCAGACCGGTTCCTGGCCGACCCTAACATGGGGTCGACTGTACACCGTGGGGTTTTAGTCCGTGCGAGTCGGTCATAACCCACTCTCTCCCCCGAGAGGGTGGCGTATCCATAAGGGATTTCCCCACGTTAATAAAAAAAGGAACTAATGGTCCGATTTGAAAAATTTTTTCAGTGTTGGATAAATCATTTATTGAGAAAGGCTATATGCTATATATCATTACGCTAAAATCAATAAGAACGGAGCATCAATGAAGAATGTTTCAAAATCCGAGGTTCTTTCCTTTTGAGAGCTTCCGCTGCGTGTTAGCGTTAGCCCAAAGTAACTATTCCACGCGAACGAAGCCGCGGGCAGAAACTAGTATTTTATATAGGTCGCTTGCGTCACTTCTCTACAGGAAAAAACATACATCGTTTCAAAGCGTAGCACTTATAAAAATCCAAATTTCTTATTTAAAAGTCAAATAATTAAACGAAGGTATTGTGATATGTTTTAAGTTAGGAAAAAGCGTGTAAGAAGTAAATTTACAAAAATTGTTTTATCAATCTATCCAGTGATTTTTGAGTTATACACACATATCGGC
The DNA here is from genome assembly GCA_015888305.1 of Antheraea pernyi. Taxonomy (NCBI): domain Eukaryota; kingdom Metazoa; phylum Arthropoda; class Insecta; order Lepidoptera; family Saturniidae; genus Antheraea; species Antheraea pernyi. The sequence continues at coordinate 932,608 of MU158735.1, read as the reverse complement.
ATAACCGAAAATGCCGTCCTCGGGAATAGCCTAAACTTGGCTAGTTTTCTGTTACATAGACATGACAACATTTGACAACAACAAATGACTAATTCATTCAACATCCTCCGCTCCTATTGCTCTTAGCGTGATGATATATCCTTCCTCGATAAATGAGTTATATAACACTGAAAGAATTTTTCAAATACGACCAGTAGTTCCTGAGATTACCTCTACAACGTCACGAACTTTACCTCTTTATAAGGTTAGTATAGATATTGTTAAGATAATATACGAAGCAGACGAGGTCGCTGGTATCAGCTAGTGACGAATAAAAATATCGGATCTCTTAGGTTTCGTTAAAAGAGTTTACACTGTATATAAAAGTGAATGTATCTGTGGTGGACATTAAAGTGGTGTATCTGAGCTCGATTAACCGTTGGACCGATAAACATGAAGAATGGGACACTTAAGTGTTTTTTCTGGCAGAAGTTTTAAGTAGTTACTCGACACAATCTTAGGTTTCGAATTTATAGTGTAATTACACTAGGGTTGACATTACCTTTGATTCAATACTGTGTCGAGTGTATAAAATGACTTTAATTGTAAAAAAATAATTGATCAATGCATGTTTTGTTTATATCATAGTAGGCAAACGAACAGTTCATCGCCTGATAGTAAGTGATCACCGCCGTTCATAGACACTAGCAATATCAGGGGAGTCGCAAGTGCATTGCCGGTCTGTGTTTGGGGGGCAGGCAGAGGTAGGCCTCCGGCACTCTGACTGAGCGAACGAAACGCAACAATGCGTGCACTGTTAGTTCTCGTGGGTGTTTCTGTGTGTCGGGTGGTAGTACCGCGGACGAGCCGACACATTCATGCTGAAACCAGTAATTGCTTCAACGTGCCTCTACCACCCACTGTTAGGCAGGAATATTGAAAAATTAAAGAAACAAGTCAACCGAGAAAGAAACAAACAATGGAAGCTTTCTTGACATTTCTGCAATGAAGGATCAAGCCAATGACAATCAAGCAATGATAATAATAAAAAAAATATAGAAATGCCGCTGTTATTTTTCATATTTTTTCTATTCGCACAAGTAATACTCAAGTTTTCTGTAAGTCATTGAATTTGATGAGTTGAACTTAGCTCCGCACAACCTAAGTGAATGCTAAGCTTGCGTTTATAAATTTCAATCTTGGATCGATTAACGATCGTCAATATGGCTTATGCCAAAACCGATCAACGGGTGATCTTCTGACCTACGTACTGCACCACTGGGGGGAGGCAATTGACAAGCACGGCGAGCCCTTGGCGATCAGCCTCGACATTGCTAAAGCTTTTGATAGGGTCTGGCACCGTGGTCTTCTCTTCAAGCTTCCGGCGTACGGTCTCTCCGACAGTTTATGCAAATGGATTTCTGGCTTTCTACTTGACTGCAGAATTCGTGTTCTTGTTGAAGGATGTGATTCGCAGCTCATGTCAGCCAATGCTGGAGTTCCTCAAGGCTCTGTACTTTCACCTACTCTGTTTCTTCTGCATATCAATGATACGTTGCCTTTGGGCCGTATTCGTTGCTATGCAGACGATAGTACCATCCATGTGTGCTATTACAGCAAGCCTTCTTGTGGTCGGGGAGAAATAGAAAAGAGACGACAGGAACTTGTCATTGAGCTCGATCGATCCCTGCATCACATATCAACATGGGGAGCAAGGAATTTGGTCAAGATTAATACTAACAAAACACAGGTGTGCGCGTTTACCTGCAAAACATCTCCATTTACCCCCCTTCCTACTATTCAGAACGTCTCGCTCGCAATGCGAGACAGTCTCAATATCTTAGGTATAGATATTCGCAGCGACCTCAATCCTAGGGATTACATCGGGAGCGTAATCTCCACTGCATCTCGGAGACTCGGAATCCTGAACAGGGTGCGACGGTTTTTCACGCCTGATCATCTATATCTCCTTTATAAGGCACAAGTTCGGCCTTGCGTGGAATACTGTTCGCACCTATGGGATGGCTCCGCTAAATACCTACTGGATGCCCTAGATATGTTGCAGAGAAGAGCTGTCCGCATTGTTGATGATGCAGGCATTACAGAGTTCATAGAGCCGCTTCAGTTGCGCAGAGACATTGCCTCACTAAGCCTGTTTTACCTTCTGTATGAATGCGAGTGTTCTGAAGAGTTATACAAATTAATCCCTTCCTCTTCTTTTCACAACCGAACCACGCGCGCTGGTCTTCGGAGCCACAGTTTTACGGTAACTCCTATCTGGGCACGAACTAAAAAGTTCGCTACATCTTATTTTTGCCGTACCGTGAAGCTGTGGAACAATCTTCCGGCTAGTGTGTTCCCTCCTTCCTATAACATGGGGTCCTTCAAGCGTAACGTGAAGAGACATTTACGCAGGCCGGCATGACAGCGACGACCGCCTGAGGAGGTATCTCTCGGTGGTCGCCGTTGTTTTTGGATTGTACTGTGCTTACCATCAGGCACAGTGCATTCACTTTGCCGTGCTACAATAAAAAAAAAAAATTAAGGCTGAGATAAGTTTGACTGTGGTCTCTAAATTTTACTATAAGTGTCGCTAAATTGTATACTATTGTTATGAATTGATTTAACACATACGAAATTACGTGCAACGTCTAGTGTATGCATAAAATTGGAGTGTTTTTGGTCCAGATTAATATCTTGAAAGGCTGATGCTCTACTGATATAGGTTTACTGGTAGATGACTTTTGAAAGTATTTCTAGGCTACATACCATGAAACAGTTATGATTTTTTTAAATATGTATAGAATTATTTTTGACAATAATTACGTTAAGCCTAGATATTATAGTATGACTCACATACAGCTTCAAGATATTTATTTATATATGAAAAGATAATTCCTCAGTTAGCCAGAAATGATAAGAAATCACCTATCACGGTGCTATCGTTAAGCTCTGAAGATTTCCCACCATCGAACGATCAATTATTCTTTGATATCAACCCACATATCTTAATACGTCCTCTAAGTGGGCTAGCACTGAGTTATTTAGCACCATACATACATCTGATCAAAGGGTATCTAAAAAGACGACGGCGAGAGTTGGCTTTGGGAGATATCGTTTCATGTCTGTCTTGTAGTGTGAACGTGATTGCTTTTAATTTTCGAAGTTATACTTCTTTTGGCGCGTTAGGGAAAAATGATGAGTAAGTTTTTAAGATGCGCGCGCACTCCGTCATGAAAAACCGACACCCTGAAGTTAGCTATAGTCAACATTTTGTTTCTTTGTATTAAAACTTTCAATGTATTAAACACCTTTATTGTTCTCTCTATTGTTAGTGTCGTTTTTTCTACAAACGTAGAATAAGGCGAAAGATAAAATGTTTGAAAAGATTTTGATCTTGTTACGCCAAAGATGTATAACTTTTAACGCGTGTACATAAGTACACACACACTTTTTTTATACGACATAATATTATAAATTCCACATTATGTTTAGTGATTAGTGCAGCTTACAACTGTGTATCACCATCATCAACAACATCTCAGTCGTAAGGTTAGGTTAGGTTATAATCGCTCCAGGCGGCGGACGCGGGGGCGTCCGTTGCCGCGTAACGAAGAACCGAGACGCCGAAGCACGGTATCTGCCGCAGCTTCATTAAGAAACATGAGAGAGGAACTTCCTCTCTCGAGGTTAGGGTCCCCTGTTTGACCACCTACGGGGACCCAAGCGCGTGACCAGGTTTGAGGAGTACATGCTTGTCGCTAACCCTCAAATCTGGTCCACATATGCGCCCAGGCGGCCCAGGGGTTTTTAGTCGGTAGGAGTCCGACACAACCCTCCCGCTGTCCCCTGGCAGTGGGAAGTGTATCCAAAGTAGGATTTTCCCCTGGATAAAAAAAAAGGTTATAATCGCTCCCCCGCGACACTCCTATAGTGCGGTTTGCCTTGGAGTTTTAGTCGGTTGAAGGCACCGCCAGCACACAGTTGACGGTCGACTCAGCTCAGGCCCTCAACCGGGCCTGACAGTCCATGATAGATTTCTCTCCACGTTAAAAAAAAAGGTTAGTTATAATATAGGTTAGGTTAATTATAATGACGTGACATGGGGTTTTAGTCCTTGCGAGTTGGATATAACCCACTCTCTCCCCCGGGAGGGTGGTGTATCCATAAAGGATTTCCCCATGTACAAAAAAATGGTTAGTTATAATCGGTGGTTATACCTAAGGACACAACACTGTTACTTTGTAGCAAAATCTTCATTTAACATTATTCAGAAAATGGTGTCAAACCAATGATATTGTAACTAAAAAGTTGTTATAAGCGCTTCGGCAGCGCCTTTTTAAAACTTGGCTAGCTATCTTCTCTTTGACGGCAATCCGCCCGTATCTAAGCAACATATAACTATTCCTTTTTCACCACCAATATTAGAATATGCCATCTTACTTCCACATTTTATCTAAAACGGTGTGTCGTCACAATATTACTTTACGTATGTGTGCGTTATCGTGCCATTTGTTTTGTTAAATATAATGTACGTAACGTAACTAAAGCTTTTTAGTTATAATGGTGGTAGAGCTACGCTGAAACTATTACTGGTTTCAGCATGAATGGGTCGGCTCGCCAGGGGTAGTACCACCCTCTCATAGAAAACCGACGTGAAGTAACAGTGCTTGCTTTGTTGCGTTTCATTCGGGCAGTGAGAGCGACGGAGAACCACCTCCCCTCCACTATTCTCCCTCCCACCCCTAATCCCTTCCCCCAAAGGGTGGCAACGCACTTGCGACTCCTCTGGTGTTGTTAGTGTCCATGGACGGTGGTGATCACTTAACAGCAGGTGACCCACGTATTCGTTTGCCACTTATGACATAAAAAAAATAATATAATTAGGTTAGATGTTATTTAAAAACTACAAGATGCTCAAATATGACTGACATCTATAGTAAATTCTTGTATAATAATTTCGATCACTCGGCCGGCGCGGTACTCGAGCGCAGACTATTTCTATAGCGGTTGCGTAAAATGCAATCACGTGAAATCATTACGTGAACAAACCAGATGACATAGAGCATGAGCGGAAGCGATTTATCTTAATTTCTATATCGGTTCTATTAAATTTGTTTCGTAGTGTTAGAGATCTGTTATATATATTATTATTTACTAGCCTCTGCCCGCGACTTCGTCCGCGTGGAATAGTTACTTTTGGGGTAACGCTAACACGCTGTGGTAGCTCACAAAAGAGAAAAACAATTTTGAAACAACACTATTCATTGGTGCTCCACTTCTATTGGTCTTAGCGTGATGATATATAGCCTTCCTCGATAAATGAGCTATATAACATTGAAAGAATTTTTCATATCGGACCAGTAGTTCCTGAGATTAACGCGTACAATTATACAAACAAACTCTTCAGCTTCATACGTTTATATTATAACTAGGTATACACTACTAGGTGACTATATTATATTAATATGTTTCCTTCCTCTCCTTTTCATGCCCGAACCACGCGCGCTGGGCTCCGGAGCCATAATTTTACGGTAAATCCTATCTGGGCACGAACTAAAAAGTTCGCAACTTCTTATCTCTGCCGTACCGTGAAGCTGTGGAACAATCTCCCGGCCAGTGTGTTCCCTCCTTCCTATAATATGGGGTCCTTCAAGCGTAACGTGAAGAGACATTTATGCAAGCCGGCATGACAGCGGCGACCGGTGAGGGATAGTGTGTCTCTCGGTGGTCGAAAAAATATATATATATATATATATATATAAATCTATATATTTAATAAGAATGTAAATCTACTGTGATGGACTTTCTTGATTTTTGTGAAAAAATTATTGCAGGTGTCTAGGAATTAGTAATAGAATACATTTAGAAAGAAAGAAAGAAATACTTTATTGTTGGAACAGCCATACAATTAAATTAAATTATACAAAGTAATTAGACAGAAAAAAAAATACATTTTAAAAAATAAAAAATAGATGTCCAACAATTGGCGTACCCATTCAGCAAAAATCTGCAATACTGTAAGTAGTACTGCAGCGCTGATTTTCGATGGGAGCCTATATATGATGATAAACGGACGTTAATGTTAATACAAAATTTGAAACGAACAAACAAATAACACAGACACACGTAACACGTCACGGATGGTCAGAGAGATACTGTAACCACAAATTTAGCATTAAACAAAACATATATAAATGTATACGAAAAAAGATTTTAAAAAATACACACCAATAAACAGAGCTTAAAATAGAACTACGTGAATACATTATACGTCACTTTAGTTATTGAGTTTGAAATTGCAATAGATAATGCTTATATGAGAGTTTAAAGTTAAGGTTACTCTTTTTGGATCGACATGGCGGTGGGATGTTGTTCCAACGAGTGGCGGCATATTATATATTTCAATAATTTTTGAAAATGTCTGCCCTCTGTATGAACACGCATCACTGGTAAAGTACAGGGTTCACAATAAACTCAGGAGTAGCTTAGTCTATATTTCATTAAAATCGGTCCACTCTATCAAGAGTTATTGTAGTTTGAATGATAACGCGACATTTTTTTTTTCTTTAACGTGGGGATATCCCTTATGGATACACCACCCTCCCGGGGGAGAGGGTGCGTTTTGTCCGACTCGCACAGACTAAAACCCCACGGTGTACCGACAGACCGTTTTGTGGGGGGCGGCAAGGGATCGTTCAAGCTAATCAACCTTGTAGAGCCGCCCCCACGGTCCGGGCTCCTACCTATAGAAGGACAGACCGGGTACACACCGGCTGTCCCCCCTCATCCGCCGCAATGAGGAGATGATGACGCGACCTAAGTACGAGATTAAAATATATAAGTAAATGGACTGAAAACATTCAGAAGATTTTTATTAGTCACTGTGTCTTTTTTACATTAGGTTCCTAGCGGATGGAGTCGCAGGCACAGCTAGTCTGCAATATATTTCACTTTCACAAAAAAATTTTTTTTTATGTCATAGGTGGCAAACGAACAGGTGGGTCACCTGATTTTAAGTGATCACCACCGTCCATGGACACTAACAACACCAGAGGAGTCGCAAGTACGTGGCCACCCTTTCGGGGGAAGGGTTAGGGGAGGGAGAGCAGAGAGGAGAGGGCAGGGGAAGTGGGCCTCCGGCGCTCTCACTTACTGAACGAAACGCAACAATGCGTGCACCGTTACTTCACGTCGGTTCTATGAGAGGGTGGTACTACCCCGGGCGAGCCGACCCATTCATACTGAAACCGGTAATAGTTTCAAGGTAGCTCTACCACCATGATAATGTGGCAGATAAGGACAGTTTTGATGTGCGTTACGTGTCCATTGAACTAATGTATCTTATTGGATACTAGCCTCTGCCCGCGACTTCGTTCGCGTGGAATAGTTACTTTGGGCTAACGCTAACGCAGCGGAAGCTCTCGTGAGGAAAAAAAACGATTTTGAAACATTCTTCACTGGTGATACATAGCCTTAGCATACATACCTTCCTCGATAAATGAGCTATATAACACTGAAAGAATTTTCCAAATCGGACCAGTAGTTCCCGAGATTACCCCCTACAACGTCACAAACTCACAAATTTACAAACTTTACCTCTATATATA
>MU158735.1:838192-920489 GCA_015888305.1 Antheraea pernyi | reverse complement strand
GCGGGTTCCCTCCGCCCCAGCAGGCCCACTTCCCCGGACCGGGGTTCGCGCCGCCCGGCTCGCCCTTCCACCCGCACCCGCCACATCCGCCGATGCCGCCGCATCCGCACATGATGGCGCCACTACCGCCGCCTGTTGACAGGTCAGTCCATACTCACTTCAATTAAACGTATATAAATATTTACGTAAACTTTGGAGAAGGGGAGCGGGGTAAAAGTTTTGCTTACTTTTACTAAGCAGTTAGAAATTACAAAAATTCAACTACGTAACTAATACTTGAACCTCAGTTTTATAATTTATTCACAATCCTGTGTTATTTGACTTTATATCTTGTAGCATTTATAGTATTTTATGTAATATCCTTATACGGAAGTGATGTGGATGGGAAAAAATACCACTTAAAGTTCTAACAAGGAGACTACCATCTTGTTAGAACATTGAAACAATCACACAAATCACAAGGCACTTTTAACATAATTAACTTTTATTTTCATAGGAGGCAAACGAACAAGTGGGTCATCTGATGTTAAATGATCACCGCCGTCCATAGACATAAAATGACACTAGGGTATGGACTCTTGTGGAGAGGGGACGGGGAAGGGAAGTGGACCTCCGGCGCTCTCACTGACTGAACGAAACGCAACAATGCAAGTACTGTTACTTCACGTCGGTTTTCTGTAAGAGGGTGGTACTACCCCGGGCGACCCGACCCATTCTAACTGAAAAATAAATTACCTACTCGACAATGGCAGTAATACAAATATACAATTGTACAAAAATACAATTGTACAAAAAACCCTCGATAATCCAAGTATCCTTGTTGCCTTCTCTTTAAACTTTAATCCTAAATTCAAACGCTCAACAAATCGAAATAATTAGTATTCCCTTACAAGGAATTTTAGTACATATTTTCCCTATATAACTGCAAAATTACTTAACCTACACATAAGTCGAATATACGAATGATTTGATGGCTATGTTGTTGACTCTTGCGGCGGACGGTACACCGTGGGGTTTTAGTCCGTGCGAGTCGGACCACTCTCTCCCTTGGCGTATCCATAAAGGATTTCCCCACGTAAATAAAAAAAAAGAAAGGTTGTTGTATCTCAGGGCCTAAATTGAATAAAGAATTATTGTTTTTGATTTAGTAGGTACTCAAACTAAATAATGCTTGGGTTTTAAGTTCGTTAAATGTTAAGTGAAATGTGATTTAAGTTGGCAGTCAATGGAGAAGAGTGCCTTAACTGCAGCTTGGGTGTGGAAGCTACTTAGTACCACTATCATGCTGAGGTTTAAATGTTTTTGAAGTTATACTTCTTTTGGCGCGTTAGGGAAAAATGATGAGAGTGAATTTTTGCGATGCGCGCGCACACCGTCACGAATAACCGACACCCTGAAGTTAGTTACCTATAGTCAACATTTTGTTATTATCGTCTTATTCTATGTTTGTAGAAAAAACGACACTAATAATAGAATAAAGGTATTTAATACATTGAAAGTTTTAATACAAAGAAATACAAACAACAAATACAGAGAAACAAAATGTTGCCTATAGCTAACTTCCATTTTCGTGACGGTGTGCGCGCGCATCTTAATAACTTAAGGGTGTCGGTTTTTCGTGACGGTGTGCGCGCGAATCGTAGCAATTTACTCTCATCATTTTCCCTAACGCGCCAAAAGAAGTATAACTTCAAAAAGACATTAGCAAAAGCAAGCTCGAGTGATTTTTTTCTCGAACTGATTACGCTATTGGCCTAGCAAGGCCTTAACAGCTTCACCGGACTACTCGAGAGTGTACTTTCGATCCAAATTATTTCCATAAGAGTAACACTAGCAAAACAATACTAAGGGGAAAGGTAGTCTCATGGTCCTTTTTGAAAAAAATTCTTGAAGACTTCAGCAAAATTTTTTTTTTTTAATTTAACAAACATTTTTTATTGTACTGTTCGATAGTTGAATAATTATCTCAAGAAAATTGTATTTCATATTCCACAAAACAAAAATATATAGCCTCAGACATGAGACTACCCTCACTTTATATTGCCAATTTCAATTGATCTCTGTGCGAATAAAAACAAATTTGAGAAAAAAAGCCATGAGACTACCCCCTTGAAAGAAGGCTCTTTCAAAAAATCTATTTTTTTTTGTTTTTGACGACGAAAAAACTTTCAAAACTTAACCTCGGACGTGAAACTACCTCCTTAAAAAAGGCGCTTTCAAAAAATTCTCATTTTTGAATTTTTTATATTTGGGCCTTTTCTGTGACTAGTTTTACCGACCAATGCAAACGATTCGAACCCACGTCTCCTAACATCGTACCACGGTACTATCATCACTTCAAAATCCTCTAACCACCAGTGGCGACGGCTCGGCAACGTCGCATGTTGGCTTGACCCTACACATATTCTATATTTTCAACGTCCAAACCGGTTCACTCACTGCCCATACTACTATAGATAACGGTCATAGATTTTCTATCCACGACAGCGGCCCATAGAAAATCTTCTAAATATTAAAATTTACGTACGTTTCAGTGCAAAGTAAATTAGTATGACACTAGCTGGTACCCGCGACTTCGTCTGCGTCGTTTATTTAAATGGTTTTGTTAATTCTCAAAGGCAAAGGCAGTGTTTTCGACGAAAGCTCTCAGGCGGTATGACTTTTGCCGACACTTCCAATCGTTATATTTGAACCAATTTACAAAAAAATCTTGACAAATCATATATCTAAACCTTCCTCATGAATCACTTTATTTATTAACTAGTCCCGTGCCTGCTTCATTGGGCGGTAAACATATATAAAAAACTACCTTTTGTGACTTCAAAATATAAAAGTTAGACATATGCTGTCGGTGACTTTTATGTAGGCATTATCAAGCTATATAACTTTTCTCTGGAACTCAATCATATATCTCTCATCGTTGAGGCAGCGTTCGTACGAAACGATTTTGTTCGACCGTTTTTTCTCAGACTTACTTTACAAATCCGACGACCACAAAAGTATTTTCATATTTCGGGCAATATATAGTCTATGACACTCACAAATAACGTGGCTTTCTATTGGTAAAAGAATTTTCAAAATCGGTTTAGTAGATTCAGAGATTACTCCCCCAACGTCTCAAACTCACAAACTTTACCTATTTATAATATTATAGTATAGATGAAAACCGCATGAAAATCAGCTCAGTAGTTTTTGAATTTATCGCGAACAGACAGACGCGGCGGTGAATTTTCTTTTAATATATAGTGATTTTCATCTGACATTCAAATCAGCAAAAAACATCGATACGTCTCTACTCGCCTCCATAGAGCACGGTGTGATGGTAAAAAAAAGGTACGTTGCAAAAAATTATCCTCGCGATAGAGAAAATAAAATACTAGAGGCCTGTATGTGTGAGGGGGACAAAGCTCGTCGGTGTCTCGTGTTTGTGTGCGCGAGCTATAAAATTATATCTGTGTGCGAGCACAAATAAATGTAGGTGAACGGCATTTCTATGTGTAGGTATGTATATACATAATTTGTACCGTCAGCAGAGACACTCGTTTTTAATTATAAAAAATAGAATTATTACTTTTCATTCAAATTAAGCTTTAATAAGTGTTCGATACAAAACTGACTTATGCATTATATTTAAACACACAAGATTTAGTTGGTTGTTAAGAGATGGCGCCACAGTACAGTTAGATCGCGCTGTCATATGGTCGATGTCTTTTAATGACATACGGCTGTTGAGCCGACATAATTAGCGTAGTCCGGTGAAAAGGCCGGAAAAGTCTCGTCTATTTTTGGTTATCAATCCACTCTCTAGATGGCATTGTTATATAAATTTTTTGGCAAGTTTGATAACAAAAGATGGTGGTCGACAATTAATTTTGACATTTCAAATTGACGACATTCAAATATTTGTTTTCATTCATTTTGTTTACGTATTTGTTACGAGAGTGTGCTCCCTTAAATTTTCTTGTCTCCCACAAACAATTTTATCTATCTCCGGATCTACTTATAAACATTGACTCCTGCATATACATACTTGGATTTAGATATGCCTTACGATGAATATATTCATTACAAATAAAAATGATCAAAAGCTTGTATACGATTTACGCAGTACCGCTGTATGCATACATATATAGCTATAAATGTACATTTATAACTAACAATATTAGTTCGAAACTTGTATTATAGAGGCGCTGATTGGAAAGAACGAGTGCGACCTCTATTTATATAACGTACTCTGTGGGTGAAGCTGTTAAGACCTTGCTAGGTCAATAGCGTAGTCAGTTGGAGAAAAATAAAAGACATAATTAGACAAGTTCCGCAAATGATCAATTGTCATCTTGTCTGTGCCCTAGTATTGTTGTCGTTTTGTCATGTTGGTCGTGTTGTCCGAAAACAAAGTGTCGGGTCAACACATTAAACAATAAGAATGAACTAAGATTTTACGGGTAGCTTGAAAATTAATTCGGTTAAAAAGAAACTATCAAGAATTTTTACCGGAAATGTCAATTAACGTTGAATATTTATTTACACTGTTAGAAAAATATAAAAGTGGTAGAATAACAGGCCAAGTTGTTTGCATAGAAAGTAGTAAGAAATTAGGACAGGATTTACAGAAAAGATTATTTTTGGACCAGCAAATGGACAGTTCTCGAAGGATAGGTTTTTTTTAATGTCACTTAATGTTATGTGATCACCGCCGTCGATAGACACTAGGAACACCAGGGAGTCGCAAGTGCGATGCCCACGTGTATTTACGGGGCCGGGGGGAATGAGGGAGGGAGGAAAGAGGGGGGGGAGGTGTGTTATCCGGCGCTCTCACTGACCGAACGAAACGCAACAATGCAAGCACTTACTTCACGTCGGTGTTTCTGTAGTTCGGGTGGTAGTACCTGCTGCTGAAACCGGTAATAGCTTCACCACCTATAAATTTACATTATTGCGAGCAAGAGGCGTATTATCACGTAATGCCAGTCGTTTAATAAATCGACAAACTTTTAATTTACCATTAGCAAAGACTAACAGGCCAACATTGCTATTTATATCACATGTTTTGTTTTAATATGAAACATCTATAGCAGCGGATCAGACTGACTGTTGTCGTGGAGACGCGTCGCCACGCTATTGGTACAATATTACATTTTACTGTGAAGATCTATAGGCGACGGTAAACCTTATTATTGGCGTGAAGAGACGTGGCGACGCAAAACACGAACTTTGCACTATTAACGATATACTCAAAAATTCTTTTGTCGGCCACTCGTTCTACTAGAGTTACGCGGCACCCGCCGACAACTTAGCGCCCTTTGATAAATGCCGGCAAATACACTGTGCCTGTACCTAGCGGTGATTTCTTTGCATTTTGTATTTAATAAAAATAAATATTTATGTAATACAATAAATAAACAGTCATTATTTTATGGAATAAATTTGTAGCGCTATCTTTTCATTGTGCCATAGCTGATTCCTGTCGTAATCTGTTCTTTTATGCTTATAACTTATACCAAACAATTTCGATGTTTCACATCTGCCGATCGTCCCGTGACGGCTCAATTTTTAATTTAATGAAAATAAATGATTTTTTCAATGAACAGTCATCTTTTTCTTGAAAAATTCTTAATTTTTGATTATGGCATATTTATTTCCTGCCGTAAACTATCCTATTATGTATATTATCTTTACAAAATAATTTATGTGAAACATCTATAGTTGAGGGTAAATCTGATTGTTGGCGTGGCAGGACGTGGCGACGCGATACCATGCGCAGGCGACTGTCCGCAATCTCTCTTGCTTTTTTTTTCGAACTGACTATGCTATTGACCTGGCAAGGTCTTTACAGCTTCACCGGACTACTAAGGCCGAGCGCTTAGGGCACTCAGCCGATTTTGGTTTTGGGTAACATACACAAGGGTGCACGCACACCTCGGCTTGGGCTGTTTCCTGGAAAAAGACACGTCTGTCCTAGCTAACTATTCTAAGCTATTCATACATATATACATTTGTGAACCATACAATCGAAATTGCATGATTCACAAATGAATACGTGTATATCGGATTGAAACGAACTTAAACTATTCGATTCAGTTCGATGGGGGAAAAAAAAAACAAAACCCTCCCACCATGTGTATATATGTGCACGTGTGTGAGAGAGATGATCTCATATGTGTGTTCAAGTGATGTAGGTGAGTCACTGTATCGCGAAAATAATATCAAGAGGGCTCCGCGCGGGGACGACCTAGGCTCGAGATATTATTGAGAACCGCGAAGTGTGCGGGAGCTAATAGGGATCGATTACAAAAGCGTGGGCGCAACACGCATTTATTAAGATCGAATTTAAATTTACTAACGGTGACGGCACCGAAGTCTAAAAATAGACATAACAAAAATTATTATTATTATTGAACGGTTATTTTAGGGGAAGATAGACGTAAATACGCGATTTACTCTATCTTATTTGAGTTATTTATTTTTTAACAGCTGCGCGCGCGAGCCGTTGTAGTGTAGCCGCGATGGCTGGAAATCTATGGATTGCCGTGACGGCACCTAGTAGAGGATTTCGGGCGCACTCTTCGTATGCCGAGATCTCGTGGAAGATGAGTAGTTGAGCTGTATAGTCAATACTCGATAGACTCTCTTGCCGCACGGAGCTCGCATACCTATAGTGTATACAGTGTTGTTTACTACTTTACACATGTGTTACACAGGCGTAGCGTGACGGCTCAATTAAAAAAAATTAAAGTTTACGTTTCAGTTTTGTTACATTCTTTTGTGTTTTTCTAGCTTCAATTTAAAACTCATTAAAATGTATATATTTTTTTTTTTCTGTTTTAATGCTCTGAAAATATAAGAGAAATTTTGTACATTTTGTCGTTTTGACCATCGAACTCAGTTTTGTGGACCTTAAATAAATAAATATGCGACTTAATAGTAATTTATACATGTATATATATTATACAATTATTATTGGAATTAAAATAATAATAATAAATATGGAAGTTATATAGGAAACTCAATTTTTTTTATTAATTTGCTGCATATTTTCCCTTTTTTTAATAAATTATTATTAACTAGCCCCTGCCCGTGACTTCGTCCGCGTCGAATAGTTACTTTGGGCTAAAGTTAACACGCAGCGGAAGCTGTACCAGCTTGTCTCTCCAAACAGAGTGTGCTCACGCCCGCGTAAACACAGATCACGCCGCCGTGGTCTAGGGATAAATTTCGCTCCCGCACACCAGACTAGGCCACCCTCGGCAACTGCTCAAGCCTAGCTCCGTTCCCTCGGCGTGGAGCCCTTGAGTACGCTGCTCGCGCGATACAGTGACACAAAATCTTACATCACTGCGACAACATTACTCATGTCACCTCCACACACGTGCACGCATACACGCTTACACATGCAAGTGGAAGGGTTTTATATTTTTTCCCTTATCAAACTAAAATAGTTTAGAATGTTATCCGATACGAAATATATATAAGGGTTGTTGAGTTATGTATGCTTGGTACACATATATGTTTCAACAACTCATATATGTATGAATAGTTAGCTTAGCTTAGGTTAGCTTACATAGGTCGCGAATTGCATGTATCAGGCAACAGCCAAAGCCGAGGTTTGCCGCGCACTCCTGAGCTAGTTGTCAAAATAAAATCGGCTGAGTGCCTTAAGCGCTCGCCTTAGTAGTCCGGTGAAGCTGTTAAGACCTTGCTTGGTCAATAGCGTAGTCAGTTCGAAAAAAAAAGCAGCGAAAGCTCTGAAGTGGAAAAAAAACGATATTGATATATTCTGCATTAGTGCTCTGCTCCTATTGGTCATAGCGAGATGATATATAGCCTATAGCTTTCCTCGATAAACGAGCTATATAACCCTGAAATAATTTTTTAAAACCGGACCAGTAGTTCCAGAGATTACCCCCTACAACGTCACAAACACACAAACTTTACCTCTTTATAATATTAGTATAGATTATAAATTTTAATATTATTATACATATCTGCCGAATGACCAATTATGAACAATTTTTTTAAATCATTAATCGTTCTTAATTGTACACCCACGTGATATTCTTGGTTGAGGCATAGTTCTTACATACACACCAATTAGTTATAATCGTTTAATATATTGGCATACGAGTTAACAATTTTTTTTAAATGAGATATAGGTTTTCCTTGTTGTGTATTATATAATAATTCAGGTTTTGTGTCTTCTAAAACAGCTTCTAAATTGTTATGTCGATTTTAAAATAAATAAAGAATTGGGTTGTATTTGCGGGTTTTTTCTTATTCAATTGAACATATCAATTAAGTAGTGTCTAGTGTAGGTGGTAGAGCCACGCTGAAGCTATTACTGGTTTCAGTATGAATAGGTCGGCTCGCTCGGGGTAGTACCACCCTCTCATAGAAATACCTACGTGAAGTAACAGTGCTCGCATTGTTGCGTTTCGTTCGGTCAGTGAGATCGCCGGAGGACCACCTCCTCTCTCCGCCCCTTCCTCTAAACACAGGCTGGCAACGCACTTGCGACTTCTCTGGTGTTGCTAGTGTCGGACGGCGGTGATCACTTAACAGATGACCGGCCTGTTCGTTATTTTCTTATGACAAAAATACTAGAAACTTATTAAAATAAAGTTTAACATTTGTGCATTTATTTTTAATTTTTATTGTAGCACAGCAAAATGTCTGCACTGTGCCTGGTGGTAAGCACAGTACAATCCAAAAACAACGGCGGCCACCGAGTGACACACTATCCATCGCCGGTCGCCGCTGTCATGCCGGCCTGCGAAAAGCTGGATATGCACAGGCTGATCCCGAAACGCGACCCGCAGAATCTAATCACTATGACGGGCTTTTTCGCCAGGTGGTGGTGACCCAGTCGGGCTGTAAAACCCTACCACCCCGCTTCCTTGATATCCTATAGTTAACTCTGCGCTTTAAAGACAGATTTACACGTAACAAGTGATCAAGTAATTCGAATAATTATAAATAAAGTAATGAATTTACATTTCGGTTAATTGCAAACAAAATTTTAATTTCACATTATAATTCAGTGCGGTAGTAAACAAGTATTACACAATTTTGTAAATTTTTTGGTTATGTTGGTGGAACTGGATAATTACTTTACTCTATTAATTTTCTATAATTTACTTTAAATAATATATCTCGATATGATATAGTTGACTTATAGTTTATAAAAAAGTGAGATATACTGTGAAAACTATCTCCCGTATCGAGAAAATCGTTTTGGTTCTAACGATTCGTGCCCAACTTTAGATATAAAGAGTTTTTCCGACATCCGTACAACACAGAAATTCATTTTTTTTCCTGCTAGTCCATGAAATAAAGTTGCAATCGCGCCGAATTCGGTTCTTTTATTTATCGACTTGCGACTCCCCTGGTGTTGCATGTATCTATAGACGGTGGTGATCACTTAACAGCAGATGACCCGCCTGTTCGTTTGCGTCCTATGATATAAAATCTAGTTTCTCAAAGTTAAAATATCCTCTTATCTGTGATTATTTCATCACGTGTTTTGTCTAAAACTTCACTTACTACTTACTCGATTGAACCCTTGAGTATCGTTTTAGGCGTTCTAATATATGTATCACTAGCCACTGCCCGCGAATTCGTTCGCGTGTAATAGTAGCTTTGTGTTATCGCTAACACGGAGCGGAAGCTCTCAATAGGAAAAAAAACCCGATTTAGAAATATTCTTCATTGGTGCTACGCTCTTATTTGTCTTAGCGTGATGATATTAGCATATAACCTTTCTCGATAAATGAGCTATATAACACTAAATTTTTTTTTTCAAATCGGACCAGTATTTCCTGTGATTACCCCCTACAACCTCACAAACTTTACCTCTTTATAATATTACTATAGATTAGACAGAAGTTACAGACATTAGTAAATCTTCATTTAAAATTACTAGATAATTAAGAATATTTTTTAAACAAAAGCAATATATTAAAATAAATCAAAAATATCTCGTTGTTTTTGAGAACGGTACTCGCCCACCCCGCCCCGACATCTCTCTATCTATACGCGCCACGTTCTATGTATTCGTTGGTACCGCTCCGGCCGACATAACCTGAGCCGCCTCGCCTCCGGCCCGCTCGAACACGATCCGCCGTTCCATCGCATCAGGTTGACATTACTGAGCTCAGCATTAACTGGCCACAGCGTGTACATAAAGACTATGTGAAGTGAGACCGCGCTCCGTTGCTCGAGTGTCGTCTGCCGCGGTCGCCGATCAAAATTCGAAATTTGAAATGGGGAATTTGACGTTTTATTTTTTTTTTCCAAGAGAAAGGAGGTTACGTTATGCGTTTGTTTATGATCTGTTTACAGTGGGACATGAAAAATAAATGTCAAACATAGAGAACAATATCAACACAGATAACAAAATTAAATAAAAGAAATGTCATAATTAAATCCTCATTGGTAGTTTTATTGTTACGAATTCAACTTTACAATGGGAGTGTAAAAACTAGTTTAAAACTAGTTCGAACAGTTGAGACGTCTGCTTCGATGTAAATTAATTGGACCTAATCAAACGTCGCTCATAGAAGTCATAAATATTATTTTTAAGTTTAGACATTTTAGCTCAGCGATGGCTTCTGTTATTATGTGAATTTGGTTACTTATTTGATTCCCGTACAATGCTAATACGTCGTCGTTTGTTACTTTTTCGAGGTGTAACGATGAATGACTTTATATTATGATGGTTATATCGAAGAAATGTAAAGCCGTGAACACTTAAAATGAGACGTTACTAACATCAATGTACTATGGGGCAGTTCGAGTAAAACGTAAGCAGAATTTTTGTATTTTCTAACTGCCCCCTTCTGGTCAGGTCAATATCATGACTCTGATAACATTATCAAATTTTTAATCATTAATCAAAAATTGCATACTTCTATGAATTAAATTGAATGATTCTATATCATCATATATATTAATACGTGGAGCCTAAACTTTGTATCCCTTTTTAACGGAATTGGGCGAACGGATGAACGTGAAACTTGGCATAGTTTAAAGTTTATATGGAGGAGAAGTGCAGAAAGCTATTTATTTTATATAAAATGCATTAGAAGTACATTAAATTAATTAAAATATGCATTACTCACACTACTGCTTCAATTTTACATAACATATACACACATGTAAATAAAAAAGACATTTTGACATCTGTCAATAAAGGACTTCAAAAAAGGTTGTGAAGGAGGTTGCTATGCTCGACTGTATGTATTATTTTACTCTTACGTTCCAATTACTCTTTTTCATTCTACATTCAACAATGATATGAACCCTGATAAAATTCAAACTTGAAAAAATCAATGAATTATGGTCGAATGTCGACCACTGGCCGCCCACTAGTATAGATTATTGAGTCACAAGCCGAACGCTTAGGCCGATGTCGCCTCTCTATCGCTTGTTCCGCGCTCTCGCTATCACGCTCGGCTCAGGCGGAACGTGACAATGAGTCACGCTTTTTCGTACGTGCAGCCGTCATTCGTCGATTTATAAAACGTTATCTCGTCAAAAACATATAGTATAAATAACTATTTTAATAGAGTTATGTATGTACCGTGAAGAACACTGCGTTAGTTAATTATTTGAAACCTTAGAAAGAATCATTTATTTTATTATCACGCTTTTATTAGCTTCACCTGTATGTCTGTATGTTTGTAACCGACCCCTTTGAGCTCGATTTTGTCCTACTTGGAACGATCAGATTTCATTCAAACTTTGCACACCTGTCAAAGGTCGATGACAACGCAATAATCCGAAAAAAAAAGTTTAAATAAATTTAACTAAAAAATGAAAAATAAATAATAGTTTAAAAAAACTCGCTCTCATAAAAAATCTAACTAAAAAACAGAAAATAAACTTTAATAAATTTGAATTAAGAATAGTGTAAATTAGAAATGAATGTATATTTTTGTAAAAAGTGACAAAAAAATGATAATGATAACCTCCAGATATCAGTATTTTTATCATTTTTTTTTGTTAATTTTTTTTCTGTTTTTTAGATGGATTTTTTTATGAAAGCGTGTTTTTTTAGTTTCTTTTTAAACTATTATTTATTTTTCATTTTTTAGTTTAATTTGTTTTTCGGATTATTGCATTGTCATCGACCTTTGACAGGTGTGCAAAGTTTGAATTAAATCTGATCGTTGCAAGTAGGACAAAATCGAGCTCAAAGGGGTCGGTTACATACATACAGGTGAAGATAATAAAAGCGTGATAAAAACAGTGATTAATAAGGTCAACTGAATGTATTAAGTATATTTACTTGTCTACTTGTCTTTCGTACTTACGCTGCGTCCTCATTAAAATTACAATAACTTTTGATAGAGTGGACCGATTTTAATGAAACAAAATTGTTACACTAATCACGTATAGTGTCGATGCAGTCAGGAATGGCAATAAACACTTCGTAGATACTGTCACTATTCATTTGGCCAGAGCTTCGCCTTACAATAACTTCCACATAGGAGTGCGCCCAGATCAGCGACATCTTGCCCTTTATATATCACCAATGTAGTCTCACACCGGAATGAATAATGAACAGCCGATAACTTCCACCAATAGCGTTCGAGGTCAGTAGTAACACCCCGATAGAGTCAATAGCGCGGTATCGCAGGTCAATAGTGGTTCCCCGGGTGGCGTTGTAGTCTCGCCTCTCGGGTGTGTCACGGTACCGGACGTAGACGTTAACAAAAGCTAAGTTACTCCCGAAGATATGCTTTATGATTTTCTTGATGTGGTTTTATTGTGAACCCCCAGTGCTTTAGCGGTGATGCGTGTTCATACAAACGGACAGACAGATATAAAGATAGACTTTTCTAAAAATGATTGAAATGTGTCTTAATACTTATTCCTACACACCTGCAACAATTTTGAAGTGAAACTTCTTTAGGCGCGTAAAATTTTTACAGATGTAACGTCACGCAGGTATGCAACGGAAGTGACGTCATTTGCAGTAAACGCAGATTTTTCATCTATTTTCCAAGTCTCGGAAATCTAAAGTTTTAGATTTGTATAAATATAAACAAGACTTATAAATTAGTTCGCCAAAGAAGTTTCACTTCTGACATGTGTACTTTGTACGCACGCACTTTTTACGTTACGTTACGACACGTTAGATTTACATTTATAGATAGAGTGATTTTACAAGGATCTGAATCGAAAATCACAGATAAAAATATTTGGTACAGAATTCATTAAAGGATGAGTGCTTAATTTTTGACAGTGGCATAAGTAACAGCGATAATATATATGTTAGTCGCTGAGAAATGTTAACCGAATTGAATTAATTATTATATAGTACAATAATATAATTCGTTCGTGGCCGTGTACTAGAGACTAGCACGTGGTAAGCGGGTGGTGAAGTAGGGTGGCGCCTGTTAAAGTACGTACCGGTGCGATTATGAAGTCTTGGTACTTTAATAAATAATTTATGTTTTTCCTTTACATTTTCTATGAACAAATCACATTTTTTTTACTACTATGGAAAACATAACAATTCTTTTTTTTTTCTCGAACTGACTACGCTATTGACCCGGCAGGGTCTTCACAGCTTCACCGGACTACTAAGGTTGGCACTTAAGGCACACAACCCATTTGGGTTTTAGGTAACATACACAAGGGTGCACGCACACCTCGGCTTGGGCTGTTACCTGGAAAAAGACGCGTCTGTCCTAGCTAACTATTCTAAGCTATTCAAACATATATACATTTGTGAACCATACAATCGAAATTGCATGATTCACAAATGAATACGTGTATATCGGATTGAAACGAACTAAAACTATTCGATTCAGTTCGATGAGGGAAAAAAGCAAAACCCTCCCACCATGTGTATATATGTGCACGTGTATGAGAGAGATGATCTCATATGTGTGTTCAAGTGATGTAGGTGAGTCACTGTATCGCGATAATAATATCACGAGGGCTCCGCGCGGGGAATACAAACATAACAAGATATCGAATAAAACAAGATTAATAGAAAGAAGGATACTAGACTGAAGCCCAAATACACGCTGACGCATTGACAAAGCTTACACTAATAACAAAATTAAAATTATAATTTACTATGTAACATTAAATATTGAATATTTAAAAGAACAAAATTTAACAAAAATAATTAAAAAAGTGAACATAAATTCATTTATAAAAAAAAAAATACAAGAAATATAGTCACTGTTTTCCAATACCAGAAGACAAGCGAGACACTGCTCCTTCTCTACCCGACACAGTGTTTTACCCGCGCCATTTTTCGTCACAAAAAGGTTACGGATGAAAATTTCAAAGTCCAAATTATATTATATACAGTTATTGCTACTAATACCTCAATGGCGAAGAAAATACCATGAAGTTTATTATCACACGCTCATATTTGCAAATGTTTCTGAAAGTTTTATATTATTAACGCTCCGGTGGAGGTTGCCGCCCTGGTAATAAAAGAAAACCTTGACAAATTATATACTTGAACCTTCCTCACGAATCACTTTATCTACTGGTTAAAACATGAAAATCCGTTCAGTAGTTTTTGAGTTTATCGCTAACAGACAAAAAAAAGTGCGTGTATCAGTGTACACACGTAAGAAGTGAAACTTCTTCATGACATCATTTTTCGAAAAATGATCTACTATATTTACAACTTTACAGAAATTGGTTAAATAAAGCTAAATTAGTTAAAGTTTAACCAAAAGGCTTTCATTATTAACTATATATATTAACTAGCGGGCCCGGCAGACGTTGTCCCGCCCTGATTATAAAAATATCCTTGACAAATTAAATACCAAAACGTTCCTCGTGAATCACTTTATACACTGGTGAAAACCGCATGAAAATCCGTTTAGTAGTTTTTGAGTTTATGGCGAACAGATAGACAGACAGACGCGGTAGGGGACTTTCTTTTATACTATGCAATGATACGTGAAGCCCAAACTTTGTATCCCCTTTTGAGAGAAATGTGCGAACGGATGAACGTGAAACTTGGCATAGTTAAAGTTTATATGGAGGAGAAGTGCAGAAAGCTATTTATTTACACTATTTATACTAATATTATAAAGAGGTAAAGTTTGTGACTTTGTAGGGGGTAATCTCAGGAACTACGAAGTCCCCTACCGCGTCTGTCTGTCTATCTGTTCGCCATAAACTCAAAAACTACTAAACGGATTTTCATGCGGTTTTCACCAGTGTATAAAGTGATTCAGACTTTCTTTTATACTATGCAATGATACGTGAAGCCCAAACTTTGTATCCCCTTTTGAGAGAAATGTGCGAACGGATGAACGTGAAACTTGGCATAGTTAAAGTTTATATGGAGGAGAAGTGCAGAAAGCTATTTATTTACACTATTTATACTAATATTATAAAGAGGTAAAGTTTGTGACTTTGTAGGGGGTAATCTCAGGAACTACGGGTCCGATTTGAATAATTCTTTCAGTGTTATATAGCTCATTCATCGAGAATGGTTAGAGGCTATATATCATCACACTAAGACCAATAGGAGCGGAGCAAAGGTGAAAAATGTTTTAAAATCGGAGTATTTTTCCTTTTGAGAGCTTCCGTTGCGTCTTAGCCTAAAATGACTATACCACGCGTGCGAAGTCGCGGGCAGAAACTATTAAGTAATTATATTATCTATAATCTATACTAATATTATAAAGAGGTAAAGTTTGTGAGGTTGTAGAGTGTAATATCTGGGGAGTCGGAGAAAAATGGTTGAACGAAAACGTTTCTTACGAACGCTGCCTTAATTATGAGATGTTCTAAAGAAAAGTTGTAGCTTGACAATGCCTATTACTGCCCAACGAAGTGGGCACGGGTTGGCTAGTTTTATATAAAATGCATTAGAAGTACATTAAATTAAATATAATATGCATTACTCACACTACTGCTTCAATTTTACACAACATATACACACATGTAAATAAAAAAGATATTTTGACATCTGTCAATAAAGGACTTCAAAAAAGGTTGTGAAGGAGGTTGCTATGCTCGACTGTATGTATTATTTTACTCTTACGTTCCAATAACCCTTTTTCATTCTACATTCAACTTTAAAAAATCAATGAACTATGGTCGAACGTCGACCACTGGGCGCCCACTGGTTATTATAAACATGAATTCAAATAATTCGATTATTTTACCTTATTGTTACTAAGATTATAATATCATTTCATCAATTATATTTAATTAATTATAATAGAATTATTACTATTATTGTTATCGTTATTATATATTTTTGAAATTAATGGCTTATGATAACTCAAATATGAAATATATGGTTTACATTCCACAGAATCTGATCATTGTGAGCGCACCTTTAGAAATAAACATGGCGTGTAACGGAAAAATGTACAGGAATTAAGATGGCGCGTAACCGAAAAACGTTACATACGTTTTTACATGCTCTAAAATTCCTCCCTACGTCGATAAAGAAGTTTCACTTCAAAAAGACAGACGACTTTATTTTATAATATTTCCATATAATATTACAAGCACCGGTACCTATTTAACACTGTATTCTATACGTTTTATTACATAGGTGGATATACATTTTTATTAAGATAAACTATTTCAAAATGTCGCGGACAAATACTAGCGATTTCTGGTATCGTGTTAGGCAGGTCGAGTTCAAAGAATGAACGATGTCAGGATGTCTTAAAGGTTTCTGGAGAGGACGTATTGCTTTGAGTAGGTACGTGTACGCAAAATATCACGATAATCTGTTCAATTGAGGCGTGAAAACATAATAAATAAACAAACACGCATTCGTATTTATATATATTAGTAAGGCTATCAGGATAATAATGGTTGGTTCTGTTCAAATAGCAAAAGGGAAAGGTTATATGCATTTTTGACTTTTTTAGTAGGCTATATATTTTATATTTTTTGTTCAAAAAGTTCAGAATACATATTTTTATTTAGTTTTGTATGTTTGACATATTCTGCGAAGTCATTTTAATTTATAGGTTACCTTGAATAAATTAACTTTTAAAGCCAGATGGCATAAAATAACACCTAAATTGTTGTATTACTGCATGTTTTAAATGTCGTCATAAATTAAAAAAAAACGTGTGTGTACTTATGTACACGCGTTAGAAGTTATACTACTTTGGCGTAAAAAAAGTCAATAGCGTAGTCAATCCGAAAAAAAAAGATAAAAATCTTTTCAAAAATGTTATATTTCGCCTTATTCTACGTTTGTAGAAAAAACGACACTAACAATAGAAAAAAGGTATTTAATACAAAGAAATAAAACGTGTGACTATAGCTAACTTCAGGGTATCGGTTTTTGTGACTGTGTGCGCGCGCATCGTAAAAATTTTCTCTCATCATTTTTCCCTAACTCGCCAAAAGAAGTATTGTTTGTATACTTCAAAAATGATAGTTAAAAATGAAATAAATAAAAGAATATAAATAATAAATTTGCAAAAAGTACCAAGACTTCATAATCGCGCAGTGGGTGGTTCCAGACCGCGGTTGTCACGCACCCAACAACCCCCGTCGACCGAGAAAAGTTAGTATAAAATGTATGTATAAATATAGTACTTAAATATCATCAAACAGTATTTTGGACGAGGCGAGTAGAATGGTTAATCTTTCGCAGTTTCATTGGCCAAGTATTTTTTGTTATAAATAGTTTTTTTTTCGTATGAAATATCTCGCCTTTTTGTGGTGAATACGACAATTACTTGATATCGGCTGGCGGACTTACCAATATTTAATTAGAATTACGTCATCAGGCATTAAGTATGGTTTTTTTTATTGCAAATATATTTGTAATAATAAAATAAAAATCGAGGTAGCCATATGGACTGCCGATAGAAGTGAATACTCAAAACATTGAACACATATATTTTATTTCTATTTTGAAATTTCATATTAATTATAGTGTAAATGACAATATTTAAGTTTCAGAATTTATTGAAATTATTAAATTTAGTGTGGTTTTCATATCTATTGGCAATCGGAGCAATAATTGCAAATAAATGAATTGCAAAATATAAACATTACATGGAGACAGGTCCTTACTACACGTCGCTAGTCGTATGTAAGCCGCGCAAGCTCAATACACGGTCACGTTTACTAGCATGTCATGACGTGAAATTAAAAACTTATCTCTTCGTAAAAATATCGCTCAAAGCGCCTAAAGTTTTTCACTTCAAGAATATTGTAAAAAAAATAGTATTAAACTATCATCTATACCAGGATTTCAGAGTCCAAAGAAACTCGGTGCAAAATATTGTAACATATTCGAAGCCGGATTATTGACTGCCAGTGTACGTCAAAATTTAAACCATACTAACGTTTGTACAAACTTATGATTTGCTATCGAAAAATTACATAACCAGATATATTTTACGTACTCGTTCATAACAAAATTGGATAGGCGTTACGTTCCGCGGCACGCAAATATAACTTGGTAAATAAGCAAGCATGAATGAAGGGTGTTCGTATATATTCACCCTCTATTAATAATTATGTGGACTCGTTCGCACTCGTTGAACGTGTATATCGTTGTCCCGTTCGGAATGCAAATGAAAAATCAATGGTGCACTTGATCACGTGCCACTTTGTTTACTCGAATTCGGACGTTCCAATGTTGAATTCGCGTCGAAATTTTGACTGTTTATTTTTATGATCACCTAGTACTTTGGAAAGTATATTTATCAAATCTTCTTAGTATATAATAACTCTATTATATATATTATATATAACAAAGGTCCTTCGCCGCGTCTGTCTATGTGTTCGCAATAAACTCAAAAACTACTGGGCATATTTTCATGAGGTTTTCATTAATACATATATTGAATGAGTGAAGGTTTAGGTATATATTTTGTCAAAACTTTTTGTAAATTGGTTGAAATATAACTTATAAATGTTGAAAAAGTCAAGCCGCCTGGGAGCTTTCGTCGAAAACGCTGCGCTCCTTTGAGATATATAACAAAGAAACAATAAATGACTCGGACCAAGTCGCGGAAATCAGCTAGTATACATTATTATGTAATAAATAAATAATATAATAATAGTAATAATTTTACAGAATTTATTTTTTGAACTAGGAGCCACCCACGACTTCGCCTACCTTTGTATGTTTATTTAAAAAAATACGTTCGATAATGTATATATAGCTTAAAATTTTCATTACTTTCTTATATAGTGTTAGTGAGCACTGAGTGTGGTATATACTATTAGTATTCATATATCTAACTAGCTGTTACCCGCGGCTCCGCACGCGCTTTTTAAAAAATGTATTAAAAAAATTGAAAATTGTGAGTGGGTGTGTACATTACAGAAAAGTTTTTTCAAAAACATTTGTAACTACGACACTCACGCCAACTGTAACATGTAACGTGTACATTAGATATATGAATACAAATAGTATATCGAGTGGGATGGGATTTATCACCAGCAACATAACTGGAACTTCAACCTACTATATACCAAACTCAATACTCACTAACACTATATAAGAAAGTAATAAAAATTATAAGCTATACATTATCGAACAATAAATCTTTTATTTTATAGATAGATATAATATGCACGTATTGTCGATATACTTAAGTTATACTTATACGTTGCTATAATAACTGAGTTATGTAGAAGCAAACATGGTAAATAAAACAATATGGCCGCCAAATTGACCAAAAAGATGATATAATTAATATTACATACAAATATATGACTTTCAATTATGTATATTTATTCTTGGAGTCAGTAAGGCACACGTCTCACGTCATCAATTTCACATGGACTAATACATACGTAGCAGTCAATCACTACATAGTGTACCAATTCAAATAAAAAGAGAATCATTAAAATCGGTTCATAATTAACTAAAATATCGATTAACATGCATGAAAAAAATATATACAACCGAACATAGTAACCTCCTCCTTTTTCGAAGTCGGTTAAAAAAGTCCTCTGTCAGCTTATCTGTTCGCGATAAAGTCAAAAACTACCATTTTCATGCTGTTTTCACCAGTAGATAGAATGATAATTCATGGGGAAGGTTTAGGTATAATTTGTCAAAGTTTTCATTTTATTATCCGGGCGCGACAACGTCTTCCGAGCCCGCTAGTTATCTGCCCGTAAAAGCCCCGTGAAAGTCGGTCCAATCAATTAGGAGATAGTAGGATATTGCGGACAAAGTCTTGAGAAACAAAATAAAATAGTTACTTCTTATAAGGTGAGTTATCTTCCAGTGAAAGTCCCGTGAAAATCAGTTCAAGCATTACGGATATTCCACTGTTTTGTTAATCATTTATAAATCTTCAACGAAGCAGCACGTTCTTGTTTCTACTGCAATTTTATTAAAATACTTTCCGTGATAGAACTGCTAGTTTTTCGCTCGTTTCTTTTAAACAAATTTATCTAGAGACGCTGTCCACAAAGACGCGGTTAACTTAGTTATTCAAGTAAGAATTACGTCACAATTCATTTAGAATTATTCCTGAGTTCGTTGTTTAGTTGAATAGAATAAAAAACACCACCCGATTCACAGTTACGACGAATGTCCTGCAGTAGCCAGTACAACGTAAAATGGGATGGAATAAAAGAAAAATCAAATAAAAACCATGGATCATGTTTCAATTTACGGTACCTAAAACGTGAGGGACAAGTCATTAATTGAAATATCATTTCTTATAATACCTTCGTAAAATGTGTAGGTACACAGTACCTACATGATTGTGAAATGCAGAAACAAAGGCGATCGTTGGTGACAAATGTCATCGGCAACCGTCTCCCTCTATCGGCGCCAGGCACGAATATGAAGGGCTTAAAATGTCATTGAGTTTCGTCACATTCGAGACTTTATTTATTTTTATATTTCAAAGAAGAAAGGTCTTTTCACGTGATATTACCATTCTATGTGATAAAATATGTTTAGACCTTTTATGACAATAATATAACTTAGTAAATTGTGTTCGCAGAAAATATTATTTTTTATTTATTTATTTATTTACACATTATGCGTTAAATACGCAATGGCGGACATAATGCCGAAGGTATTCTCTGCCAGTCAACCATTAGGTGATAGAGAGATAAATGTTGGTAGGTGTAAAAGGTGAGGTTTTTATAAAATTATGTTTAACCTATTTAAAATCACAATATATAAATAAAATATCAACACCTACATACTACATATATATTGCACATATACAATACATACACATAACAACATCATACATAAATTATACATAATTATAAATAATAAAAAATATAGACAAAGTATAAAAAAAGCTTTTTTTGGTGATTTGTAGCCATATCCATTCATCAAAAAGTTGTTATTTTAATTGTACATATACAAACTTTATTTTTATAATACGTAATATAGAACAAATAAAAAATTGGAAATAAAAGTAGTATAAAGTTTTTGAATACGAAACAAAATAAACTTTGAAAATGTTAGCGTTGATACTTACCACATAACTTCAGAATTGGCAGTATGGATTAATTCCTTCGCCTATGAACTATTTGAATAGGAAAAAAAAACTTTGAAAATGTTAGCTTTGATACTTACCACATAACTTCAGAATTGGCAGTATGGATTAATTCCTTCGCCTGTCCTATTGAACGAATATTATTACTACTACTAACGAAATCTCTCAAAAGGAAAAAAGTGCCCGATTTTGAAACGTTCTTCATTGGTGCTCTGCTTCTATTGGTCTTAGCGTGATGATATATAGCCTGTAGCCTTCCTCGATAAATGAGTTATTTAAAACCGAAGGATTTTCTCAAATCGGACTGGTAGTTCCTGAGATTATTAATTACTTTTTTAAGGTCTGTTATCTACCAGTAAATACCCCGTGAAAATCGGCCCAAAGTAATGCGGACGAAGCCGCGGACAAATAAAGTAGAATATGTCAACCGCTATAATTTCGGTTATCTGGCAGTAAAAAGTAAAATTCCCGTAAATATAGGTCCAGCCGTTTTGGAGATTACTCGCAACAAACAAACAAACAGAGAAATATACTAATATAAAAATATAGACAAAGTATAAAAAAAGTTTTTTTTGGTCATTTGTAGCCATATCCATTCATCAAAAAGTTGTTATTTTAATTGTACACACATAAACTTTATTTTTATAATACGTAATATAGAACAAATAAAAAATTGGAAATAAAAGTAGTATAAAATTTTGAATACGAAAACAAAATAAACTTTGAAAATGTTAGCGTTGATACTTACCACATAACTTCAGAATTGGCAGTATGGATTAATTCCTTCGCCTATGAACTATTTGAATAGGAAAAAAAAACTTTGAAAATGTTAGCTTTGATACTTACTACATAACTTCAGAATTGGCAGTATGGATTAATTCCTTCGCCTATGAACTATTTGAATAGGAAAAAAAAACTTTGAAAATGTTAGCTTTGATACTTACTACATAACTTCAGAATTGGCAGTATGGATTAATTCCTTCGCCTATGAACTATTTGAATAGGAAAAAAAAACTTTGAAAATGTTAGCTTTGATACTTACTACATAACTTCAGAATTGGCAGTATGGATTAATTCCTTCGCCTATGAACTATTTGAATAGGAAAAAAAAACTTTGAAAATGTTAGCTTTGATACTTACTACATAACTTCAGAATTGGCAGTATGGATTAATTCCTTCGCCTATGAACTATTTGAATAGGAAAAAAAAACTTTGAAAATGTTAGCTTTGATACTTACTACATAACTTCAGAATTGGCAGTATGGATTAATTCCTTCGCCTGTCCTATTGAACGAATATTATTACTACTACTAACGAAATCTCTCAAAAGGAAAAAAGTGCCCGATTTTGAAACGTTCTTCATTGGTGCTCTGCTTCTATTGGTCTTAGCGTGATGATATATAGCCTGTAGCCTTCCTCGATAAATGAGTTATTTAAAACCGAAGGATTTTCTCAAATCGGACTGGTAGTTCCTGAGATTATTAATTACTTTTTTAAGGTCTGTTATCTACCAGTAAATACCCCGTGAAAATCGGCCCAAAGTAATGCGGACGAAGCCGCGGACAAATAAAGTAGAATATGTCAACCGCTATAATTTCGGTTATCTGGCAGTAAAAAGTAAAATTCCCGTTAAAATAGGTCCAGTCGTTTTGGAAATTGCCCAGGACAAACAAACAAACAGACAAAATATAATAATATAAAAATATAGACAAAGTATAAAAAAAGTTTTTTTTTGGTCATTTGTAGCCATATCCATTCATCAAAAAGTTGTTATTTTAATTGTACATACACAAACTTTATTTTTATAATACGTAATATAGAACAAATAAAAAATTGGAAATAAAAGTAGTATAAAATTTTGAATACGAAAACAAAATAAACTTTGAAAATGTTAGCGTTGATACTTACCACATAACTTCAGAATTGGCAGTATGGATTAATTCCTTCGCCTATGAACTATTTGAATAGGAAAAAAAAACTTTGAAAATGTTAGCTTTGATACTTACTACATAACTTCAGAATTGGCAGTATGGATTAATTCCTTCGCCTGTCCTATTGGACGAATATTATTACTACTACTTACTACGTTACCATGGCAACGTATATAATAATAACGTAATCGCTCAAAAGCAAAAAAAGTGCCCGATTTTGAAACATTCTTCATTGGTGCTCTGCTTCTATTGATCTTAGCGTGATGATATATAGCCTATAGCCTTCCTCGATAAATGAACTATCTAAAACCGAAAGACTTTCTCAAATCAGACTGGTAGTTCCTGAGATCATAGCGTTCAACCAAACAAACAAACAAACAAACTCTTCAGCTTTATATATTAGTATAGATGAGAATAACGTCAAGTCCATATAGTAAAAGCTGTTATTTTAATATTATAAACATGTACATTATAATTTTATTTTATTTGTATAAAGTGGAATTATTTCTTTATTCCGGTGAATAATGTTTGTACCGTGTCAATTCTTTACAACGAACTAACTTGTGCTCGCGACTTCGTCCGCTAACTTCGTCCGTTACTTTGAGCTAACTAGCACGAAACTCTGAAAAGAAAAAAAAACCCGATTTTGAAACATTCTTCATTGGTGCTCCGCTCCTATTGGTCTTAGCGTGATGATATATATTCTATAATCTTCCTCGATAAATGAGCTATATAACACTGGAAGAATTTTTCAAATCGGACCAGTAGTTCCTGAGATTACACCCTACAAGGGAATAAAGTAACAAATTCACAAACTTTACCTCTTTATAATATTAGTATAGATTATAGATTTCAACAAACCGAGCATTTTTTTTCGTTATAAGACGGAAGAGAACGAATAAATGGTATTGTGTTAAACAAACCAAATTGAATTTGACCACGTTATAGAAAGTTGTTCGTTATAACGAACGACGTTATGAAGAGTTTAAAAGGTATTACTATTAGACACTCTCATAAGTAAGTGAAGAAGCCGTGAGATAACTTGGCTTTGTACTTAATAAGCACGCGTGACTGCTTGGGACGAGATTAGAACTTTGGAAACTTTTGTGGTAAACACAGGAAATTTGCGAGACATTCTCGGAGATTTCCATTCTTATAGTAACGACCACTCTACAAATATGTTGTTTAATATATTTACGTTTATACCAGCTGACCCGTGCCCACTTCGTTGGGCGGTAATAGGCATTATCAAGCTACAACTTTTCTCTAGAACTCAATCATATATCTCTCATCGTTAAGGCAACGTTCGTAAGAAACGTTTTCATTCGACCATTTTTTCTCCGACTCCCCAGATATTACCCCCTACAACCTCACACACTTTACCTCTTTATGATATTAGTATAGATAATATAATTAGTTAATAGCTTCTGCCCGCGACTTCGCACGCGTGGAATAGTTATTTTGGGCTAAGACGCAGCGGAAGCTCTCAAAAGGAAAAAATACCCCGATTTTAAAACATTTTTCATTGTTGCTCGCTCCAATTGGTTTTTTTTCGAACTGACTACGCTATTGACCCAGCAAGGTCTTAACAGCTTCACCGGGCTACTAAGGCGAGCGCTTAAGGCACTCAGCCGATTTTGTTTTGACAACTAGCTCAAGGGTGCACGGCACACCTCGGCTTAGGCTGTTGCCTGATACTTGCAATTCGCGACCTATCTGAGCTAAGCTAAGCTAAATATTCATACATATATGAGTTGTTGAAACATATATGTGTACCAAGCATACATACCTCAACAATTCTTATATATATTTCGTAACGGATAATATTCTAAACTATTTCAGTTTGATAAAGGAAAAAAATAAAACCCTTCCACGTATATGCGTGCACGTGTGTGGAAGTGATATGTGTAATGTTGTCGCAGTGATGTAAGATTTTGTGTGAGTGTATCGTGCGAGCAGCGTACTCAAGGGCTCCACGCCGAGGGAACGGACCTAGGCTTGAGCCGTTGCCGAGGGGGGCCTAGTCTGGTTCTCCGGTGCTCCAATTGGTCTTCGCGTGATGATATATAGCCTATGACACTCACAAATAACGTGGCTTTATATTGGTAAAAGAATGTTCAAAATCGATTTAGTAGTTCCTGAGATTAGCCCAAACAACGTCAGAAAATCACAAACGCACAAACTTTACCTCTTTATAATATTAGTATAGATAGTATATATATACATTACAAAATCATAATAGTTTCAGTTATTATTCAAGATCTTTAAATTTTGTACATGCAAAATCATCATACCCTTATCCCACCTAAGTAGGGTCGGCACAACATGTTTTTTTTTCCCCTGTCATGTCATCCCGGTATTACTTACTGGTTTCAGCATGAATGGGTCGGCTCGTCCGGGGTAGTACCACC
Organism: Antheraea pernyi; assembly: GCA_015888305.1. NCBI lineage: Eukaryota > Metazoa > Arthropoda > Insecta > Lepidoptera > Saturniidae > Antheraea > Antheraea pernyi. The sequence continues at coordinate 894,689 of MU158735.1, read as the reverse complement.
CTCTCATAGAAAACCAACGTGAAGTAACAGTGCTTGCATTGATGCGTTTCGTTCGGTCAGTCAGAACGCCGAAGGCCCACCTCCCCTCCCCTCTCCTCCTCCATCTCCCTCCCCTAATGCCTTCCCCCTAAAGGGTGGCAACGCACTTGCGACTCCTCTGGTGTTGTTGGTGTCCATCGACAGTGGTTATCACTTAACAGCAGGTGACCCACCTGTTCGTTTGCCACTTATGACATAAAAAAAAAATCACATCATTTTTCACACAATCCATTCCTACCTTTTACGTTCTTCCTCCACTCCTATATCCATCCACCACCATACGTAAAATTTTCTAGTTCCATGGCTTTCATCTCTCTTCATGACATGCCTATTATATAAAATATGAAGATTATAAAATAAAAATGAGTGCGTGTAACCGTCACACGCGATTGAAGTAAAACTTCTTTGGCGTTATAAGAGATTACAATTAAGTTATAAATAAACTAGCGGGCCCGGCAGACGCTGTCCCGCCGTGACTATAAAAAAACCTTGACAAATTATATACTAAAACCTTCCTCATGAATATCCACTGGTGAAAACTGCATGAAAATCTGTTCAGTAGTTTTTGAGTTTATCGCGAACAGACAGACAGACAGACGCGGTAGGGGACTTTGTTTTGTACTATGTATTGATGTATCATATGAGAATTTAATGTTCAGTGCAGTTGTAGAAATTTCCAGAATAAAAAAGCGAACCGGGTAACTTCGACACAGAAGTTACTAGAATTTTTTATATGAATGAACTCAAGTAAAGATTCTTCGTGTATGGTAAGTAAAGACAAAAGTGATGTACCAGGAATGCATAAGTGATTTTTTAAAATAGAAGATTCCATAAGTGTACATTTATATGTATACATACAAATAATTTCTTATATCTGTTGTGTGCAGATGTAAAATAATTGTGTACTAGGTTATATTAGTGTACGAACGAGCAATCTTGATACTTTTGAAGATATATTTCTTTTGACGCGTTAGGGAAAAATGATAAGGGTACATTTTTACGATGCGCGTGCACACCGTCACGAAAAACTGACACCCTGAAGTTAGCTATAGTCAACATTTTGTTTCTTTGTATTTATTTGTATTAAAACTTTCAATGTATTAAATACTTTTTTTCTATTGTTGGTGTCGTTTCTTCTACAAACGTAGAATAAGGCGTTAAAAAGAAAAAAAATTGAAAAGTTTTTTATCTTGTTACGCCAAAGATGTATAACTTCTAACGCGTGTACATAAGTACACACACACTCATTTTTTTATTTTATTCAAAAACAAAATGTCATTTCGTATGTTAATATAACAGCGTTTTACTCGATAAATATTAAAGTATATATGGTACGTGTGACAAAAAAAATGAGTGCGCGTAACCGTTACACGCGGTTGAAGTAAAACTTCTTTGGTATTATAAGAGATGGTGATTATTTTAAAAATAAATACATCATTATCATACATCATATATTGCCGTAACGGACTTCTTGTCATCGAGTTATCTCCTAGCAGCGCTTAAAGAAGTTTTACTTCAATAATTTCAAAAACCATCGAAATATGTTCTGTCGTCATTGTAAAGCCCCCAAAATATTTTTCGAATATATTTAATTGTACAGATTTTATCTCTTTTTGTTTTATCATAAGTTATCAATATGGATAAACAATCTTGAAGTCAAGAGTTAGTTTTGATACGTAAATAACATAATTTTTTCGTTATTTATATTGTTAATTTTAGTTTCTGCATGTTCCCACCATATAGCCAAGTACCCAAGGACACTAATAATTATTTGTATAACTAGCGGACCCGTGCCCACTTCGTTGGGCGGTAATACGTAAGCGTGAAATGGTTATTTTGCGCTAAGACGCAGCGGAAGCTCTGAAAAGGAAAAAAAATACCTTGATTTTGCAACATTCTTCATTGCTGCTCCGCTCCTATGGGTCTTAGCGTGATGATATAACCTTATAACCTTCCCTCATAAATGAGCTATATAACACTGAAAGAATTTTCCAAATCGGACCAGTAGTTCCTGAGATTACCCCTTACAACGTCACAAACTCACAAATTCACAAACTCTTCCTCTTTATAATATTAGTATAGATATATGCATAAAGTGATATTCTTAATAAATTGCAACTTAGACTTACAGTATACCGTCTTATATCTTGATGTCAAGTTTTTACGAGTTTTCTTTTCTGAACTTATTCTACAATGGGGAACTTATTCTCAAACAATTACAGCCGTGAGGTTTCCTAGAATCTTATTATGCGTAGAATAGCGTTGTATGGAAGGTAACACTACCCAGCAATGTTTTCTCTTAAAAAAAACCTAATACGGGTTCTTCAAAGTCGGAAATACATAGCAGTGTTGCCTTTGGTTTTATAGTTGTTCATAGGCGAGAGTAACAGGTATCAGGGGGACCGTGTGTCTGTTTACTACTCTTTACCATAAAAAGTTCATTTATTTATTAAGCCAGTAAAAATCGTGGAATCACAAAATCTAACACTGTGTGACGTAAAATGTTAGCTGAAAATTGGCCCGAATGAATTTTTAAACATAATTTTAAGCATTCTGCCACGATACATATTACGAGATAATTTCGAATTTTAAGATTAAAAAAAAAATCAGCAAGAAACTTGTTTATAAAAAATATTCAAGTATCAAGATTACTCCATCCAGTCACGAAGTGCAGACGCCTCACTCACACACCGAAGTAATTTTATTGTCTCCGTGTAAACACAACTCGCACCTGTGTGGGTGCAGTTTATCTCGGCGCATCTGTATAAGGTGCTACGTAAATATTTTTCTTTATTTCAACAAAAGTAAGAAGTTTGATTCTTATAATTTTTAAGCAATAATAAATTATATCGCGAAGTGTATTTGAAGTGAACGCTTCTTTAGGCGCGTTAGCGGTATTTATGGCAGGAGAGTATTTATGGAAGGAGAGGGAGTGGGGCTCCCTGACGTTTAGGCTGGTGCAGGTACTCACCGGACACGGTTGTTTCGGGTGGTACCTGCACCGGATCGCACGCAGGGAGCCGACGGCCGCCTGCCACGAGTGCGGCGCTGAGGAAGATACCGCGCAGCACACGCTGTCTGAGTGTGCTGCGTGGGGGGAGCAGCGCTGCATCCTGGCGGTGGCCGTGGGAGCGGACTTATCGCTGCCGAGCGTGGTTTTGGCCATGCTCGGCAGCGAACAGGCTTGGCGAGCGATGGCCTCCTTCTGCGAGGAGGTCATCTCGCAGAAGGAGGAGGCGGAGAGGGCCCGCGAGGCAGACCCTCAAAGTGGCCGTCTCCGCCAAAGGAGGACAGGCAGGAGAAGGCGCTTCGCCCAACTCCTCCTGCCACCGTAGCCGGACCTGAGGGGATGGGCCGGGGGGCCCATCTCCTCATTGCACGGGTCCGGCGGACGAGGGGGGGCAGCCGGTGTGTAGTCGGTCTGTCCCTCTATAGGTAGGAGCCCGGCGGTCACCTTCCGCCGGGCGGACCGTGGGGGCGGCTCTACAAGGTTGATTAGCTTGAACGATCCCTTGCCGCCCCCACAAAACGGTCTGTCGGTACACCGTGGGGTTTTAGTCCGTGCGACTCGGACATAACCCACCCTCTCCCCCGGGAGGGTGGCGTATCCATAAGGGATTTCGCCACGTTAAAAAAAAAAAAAGATAAACTTATAGGGAGTTATTATAAAAAGTTAAATACGTATTGAATACTTGCTTAAATAAAGTTTGGATACTTACGTATTAAATGCACCGTGCTCGCCAAACGTTCGACATTTTTCTCTTCTTTTTTTTTATTGTTAGCACGGCAAAAATGACTGCACTATGCCTGATGGTAAGCACAGTACAATCCTTTTGTTTTTACAATGGCGACCCCCGAGTGACCCACTATCCATCGCTGGTCGCCGCTGTCATGTCGGCCTGCGAAAAGCTGGATATGCATAGGCTGATCCCGAAACGCGACCCGCAGATTCGAATCACTGTACCGGGCTTTTTCGCCATACATATGGTAGTTGCGACCCAGTCAGGCTGTAAAACCCTACCACCCCGCTTTCGCCATTGCCTCGTTCGTTATTCAGCAGGGTGTACCACGTGCAGGTGAGGTTAGCTTGGGTGTCTCAAGTCTTATGATGTTATTCGACACCCTTTACACACCAATCTTCTATCTCTGTTTGGTTAGGTTAGACTTGCGAAAAAGGATAACACGATCTTGCCGCGGCAGCCATCGTCAAGCGCGGTGCATTTATTATGTAAGTATGCGAACCTTTTTAAAGCGAGTATTCAATACTTATTCAACATTTTTGTAATAACACGGATAATGGGCAATTGTGATAACATGCTAGCAAAGCATGACCGAGCGAATTGCGCTTACACGGCTTGCGTCGGATTAGCGACGCCTAGTATAGTGACCTGTTTACCTCTAATTGTGATATTTTGTACTAAGATTGTGCAGCCCATCATATATCTGTTTAATTAATAAATGATATAAATATCTATCTAATTATTGTTCGGAGTCTTAATAGATGTGAAAACTAGACTAATGTTAATGTAATAATCTCAATATATAAATTACTACATTTAAAAAATAATACAGTTATTTCATTGTTATGAGTTTTCACTTCTGTCGACAGACTTTTTATGTTTAATAGATGCTGTTTGCCTCTGTTTCGCACGTGTTTACCAATGAAGAAAATGGTACAAAATCTTTCCTTTACCGTACGACTGGTTAATATATGGATATTGAACGTAATCTATCAATTCTGTGAATATTTTCGTAGGTCTCCCTGTTGTTTTACGTCTCATTTATTCACCCACGGTATAAACCGTGTATATAAATACAGATTTCTTAATCTTCCGTATATTATTGAAACTTCTTCTATACATACCCTGTCCTGACAATTATGTTTTCGAAATAGGACCGTTCTGAAATGATGTGCTTACGATTGATTTCGGGATTTGTTTTAAATTTATATAGGAGATTGAGAAATTTTTTAACAGTTATACATGCTACCGGCTATTCAATTCGTAATTGGCGAGTGTTAACTAATAACCTATATTTTTGAAGTGAAACTTTTTTTGAATCGTTGTGATTTCAAACCGGATGCAACGGAAAAAATGACAGGTAAGAGACATAAATACAAAAATTAGTGAGCCAGAGCGAGAGTGCAAATGTCGGTGTGTACACTGTTTAATACTTCCTTGTATTTGAGCATTTAACGTGTGTTAGTATATGTGAAAAGTACGTGAGCTAATACTACTGTACACTGTATGCGGCTGCGTATTACAGCTTTTTAGTAAGAAGTCAGCGTGGTGTGTTATTATTTAACAGTGTTTGTGAGTATTTTTATATCTTGTTGTGCTAAATAAAATTCATTTTTAAACAAATAAACTTTGTAATTATCCTACCCTTGTTATATATATTCATCTCATTCTTTTGTCGATTTACTGAAGTTTCACTTCTATCGTTTGTAAATCGCACACACACCCTTTTTTTATTGTAACACGATAAACTGACGGTAAGCCACAGTGAAATAAATAAAAAAATAGCAGCGATTGCCATCATCCAAATCCATCTGGTGTCACAGTAGACACATGCCAACCTACAAGCCTATTTCTTTTCTTAGTCAAATCAAAACAAAAAATCGTTTTAAAAGTAGTACAGCTAATGCAGTGAAACACTATCACTACATATTACATAACAAAATCCTCTGCTACGTCTGTCTGCCTGTTCGCGATGAACTCAAAAACAACAACGGATTTTCATGTGGTTTTCACCAGTAGATATAGTACCACGAGGACGGTTTAGGTATATAATTTGTCAAGGTTTTTTTTTATTATCAGGGTAGGTAACGTCCGCTGTGCCGCCGGGGTGACATGAGGAATACTTGGTCATCCCTTGTCCCCCATTATGGCGGTTGCCCCTATGAGGTTTTAGTCCGTGCGAGTCGGACATAACCCACTCTCTCCCTCGGTAGGGTAGTGTATCCAGTAGGATTCCCCATGTAAAAAAATAAATAGGTAACGTCCGCTGTGACCGCTAGTTATTACTTAACCTTAACTTAAATTATACTTAACCTCTGTTATTATTACTATTTTAGTTATGAATAAGTATCGGATTTGTAATTGAAACTATAGCCTTTATGGCGGCTCCACAAGCCAATTGACAACTAGATATAGACCTGATTGGTTCCCTAAACGCGTCAAACCAAAAAGAAACAGTGTGTCGAACTCTTTTGATTAAGTTAGTTAGTGAAGCGATGATGATTAAAGTGTTCGGAGAAAGCGTCGATCGATATAGGTTCGAATCTAGTGAATGATGAAGAAGACGATGAAGCCATAACATGGTGGTGGGGTTTTTCCTTAGTCTGTGTGGGTAGTGGCACCATTAAGTTGAAAATCTATCAATAAGCACGTAAGATGTGTTCCAGCAGCTACACCCGAGTTCCAGTTCCCGTTTAGATTTATTTGGTTTACCATCTCAGACCACAAAGTCATTTTTTTTTTCTCGAACTGACTACGCTATTAATCTAGCAAGGTCTTAACATCTTCACCGGACTACTAAGGCGAGCGCTTAAGGCACTCAGCCGATTTTATTTGACAACTTCGCGACCTATCTAAGCTAAGCTAACTATTCATACATATATTAGTTTTTGAAACATATGTAAACAACTCTTATATATATTTCGTATCGGATAATTTTCTAAACTATTTCAGTTTGATAAGGGGAAAAAACCCTTCCACTTTCATGTGTAAGCATGTATGCGTGCACGTGTGTGGAGGTGATGTTTGTAATGTTGTTGCAGTAATGTAAGATTTTGTGTCACTGTATCGAGCGATCATCAATATAACATACAAACCTGCAAGAACGAGCCTACTCTTTTCTCAAGGGCCGGCAACGCATCTCTAATTCCCTTCGTGTCACAAGTGTCCAGGTGACGGTGATCACTTACCATAAGGTAATTGTAACTGTTTTCCTCCAGTTGCATAAAAAGTCCTCTATCATTTTTTTTATACATGTGCTTATTCATAATATACCAATGTTAAGCAAATCCCCATTTTAAAAGAAGACAGAATAATTACTAACCACGCCTATGCACATCGTATCGGTGATCTATTTTTCACAAAAGAGTAATTCGTAATTTAAGATTATTAAAGTGTTCAGATTTCTAGAATTTTTTTTACAAAGCTATTATATATCGGTTAAAAAAGTATTTATACAATACAAGGAAAATGTTGTTACGGCGTTATCCAAGTACGTCGAATGCATGTAATAATAACTCAATAAAGTGTGCGTAGCTCGGATATGCGTGTGTGCGTTAGACTGATGCTTTGTTCTTACTTGTGTTTCTTTACTAGAGCGAGTTAGGCGTTAGTCCAGTCGACTTGCTTATCGTATTGGACAGTTAAAATTAATTTTAACGCGTTCATGTATGCATAATAATATGCGTATGAGATAGTCTAGAGATTGGAGATTGTAAGTGAAAATTAATTGCATTGCTCTAGACGCAAAACGCTCGGTAAGAACCTACCAACCAACAATGAATGCTATAAATAACAATTTGCCTAGTTATTAATTATTAATGAGCTTTGTTAATTGACATTAACTCAATATCTTCTCTCCTATATACACGTATATATAAAGATGGATGATGAAGACAATACAGTGTGACCGTTCAACATAAAACTTCACATAGCAAAGTGTTTTTCATACAGGAAATTTTTAAACTCTACTTTTTAACATAACTCGCTACCGGATTTAATTATAGCATATTAACTTCTATTTTCCAGTTCCTGAGATATTTCTAACAGTAGTTTATCTATTCAATAGTACTATCTATTTAATAATGTATCAAACTGTGTTTCTGAATACAATCATACAATAAACTTCAGTTAAACTTGATTCAACTTAACTACCCAATATGTGGCGTGTATCTATTCTATAAATTTTGTTTGGCGTTTCATCTACCAAAACTAAAAATAATAATACTATGCACCATAATAGTACTATTCGCAAAACAATAAAATAAGTGTTTTTTTTTATGTTTGACATGATATTATTCACACAGTCTTTGAGAAACAGTTATATAACATCATCATACTTAAAGCGACTAAGGTACTTTTAAGTGTAGTTTATCTGTTCAAGCGTTATCGAATCGATAAGTTGTCAAATCTGGGTCTCTTGTAAGAAACCGTATACTGCTTATAGTACATATGGTGCATTGTTGTTTAGATCATTGTTTATTATGTTCGATAATATGACTAAAGATTCGAGAATATTCTTCGAGATCATTTTATGCTTATTTATGTCGATACAAACTCTTTTTAATAAGTTTTTAATAATATTTTTAATACTATTTCCGTACTCCATTGGGGACTATATTTTTTAAGCCATTCATAAAATACATACAAATAATGATTTCAATAGAATTTCTGAAAATAAAATCTAATTAAATTGACACAAATAATATTACTATGCACCGCAATAATACCATTCACATAACGAAGACCAAAGTTTTTTTTAATCTTGACATTTAGGAATGGTATTGTTCCTATAGACTTTGAGAGACAGTTATGTAAGAAATTATCGTACATACTTTATAACAAAAGTTAAGAAATTTATAACAAAAGTTAAATTAGGTCACTTATTGAACTTGGAAAAAAATGTCTGTTAATGATAATTCCACAATTAATGACGAATTAAAATGGTAAAATCTATTTTAGATATCATTTTGCAAGTAATTGTTGTTATTGGGTTCATTGTTATTGAATGGCTCGTTGTGTATTGAGAAACGTAGTGACAGTTAAACGCCGTTTATCTTATGCATAACTTTATTTCAATCAATAACCAACGGTAATTTAACCGAGAACTTGCACTTCTAACTAAAAAAAAAGTGCGCGTGTACTTATGTACACGCGTAAGAAGTTATACTTCTTGGACGTAACAAGATAAAAATCTTTTCAACAATTTTATCTTTCGCCTTATTCTACGTTTGTAGTTAAACGACACTAACAATAGAAAAAAGGTATTTAATACATTGAAAGTTTTAATGCAAAGAAATACAAACAACAAATACAACGAAACAAAATGTTGACTATAGCTAACTTCAGGGTGTCGGTTTTTCGTGACGGTGTGCATGCGCATCGTAAAAATTTCCTTTCATTTTCCCCTAACGCGCCAAAAGAAGTATAACTTAAAAACCGGGCATATATCTTCCAACCGATCCTCATGTAAGTTGGTCCTAATACATTTTAACACGCAGAATATTTATATTACAATACTTGGTATACTATAATTATAAATGTAATTTAAGAACAGATATTTTTATTCACTGTTGTTAGAGACAGAAGTATATTATAGCTAAGAATATACACATAGGAACAAAGTCTATTAATGATATTACACCTGGACCGTACAACTATAGTTTATTATCCGATACGAAATATATATAAGAGTTATTGAGGTATGTATGCTTGGTACACATATATGTTTCAACAACTCATATATGTATGAATAGTTTGCTTAGTTCAGGTTAGCTCACATAGGTCGCGAAATGCATGTATCAGGCAACAGCCAAAGCCGAGGTGTGCCGCGCACCCTTGAGCTAGTTGTCAAAATAAAATCGGCTGAGTGCCTCAAGCGCTCGCCTTAGTAGTCCGGTGATGCTGTTAAGACGTTGCTTGGTTAATAGCGTAGACAGTTCCAAAAAAAAAAAAAAAACAATTATAGTTCTATTCCCATACTGGTAAAAGTCTAGAAAGCTAGCAATTTAAGATTATTCTTATTTAAAAACCTTAAAAGTAAGAAAATAAAACGTCACCGCGAGTGATTTACCGTCTGATATGTAATTATTTCAACGTACATGTTTTTTTTTTAACATAATTAAATTCACTAATTTTTCCGCGCGTATTTACATTTAAATGGCATAAAAATGTAAATCAGTCACGAAACCGAAACATGTTCTATGTAATTTGTCAAGGGAATAGATCTATTATAATGATTTTACTTAAAATCGCATCAATTTGATAAGAAACTTATAGTTATTCACATTTGTTTCTTCTTTTCAAGTTACTGGCCCAATAGTGATCAAGCCAGTACAATAACAACGTGTAAACGCGTCACAAACTGCTGATAGCCCCTTATCTCATCTACTACTACGTCAACAAATTCACCGTCCTTGTCTGACATACCACGCGACCGTTTAACCGTCTCACCCGCGCTTCGCTACCTTTCACTCATTCAGTGCGCATTGTATATAGCGGCGTCCTGCTCGCGCTAATGAATTAAATCAACAACCTAGCCCGCTCCCACTCGATAGATGATCAGCGTTCCATATTTGAATTTTATTTCAAAAATAGTGTTTCGATTCCCTTGATGCACATTTTTAAAAACATTATATCTTCATCCTGACAATAACGTTTTTGGGTGTATACGGAGACCTTGAGTTGCGACGTAAATTGTTTACGCTGGTAGTTAAATAGCAATTTAAAAGAGATAGCAATACTATGTTTGATAGTGTCGGGAGACTCGGTAAGATAATGAATATTCGCGTATTTTTATCTTAGTAAGCAATCTATGAATTATATACATATAATTTTATCTGACCTTGTATTTTGACGTGACTTGAGTAAGAAATGTTATTCAGACCAGAGTGACATCTATGATAACCGTGAAAGTTATACTTCTTATAAATTATTTTGTAAAATTAATTATATAAATTAAATAAAGTTGTACGTAAATATAAATTTTACATTTTTTTAAAATCAACTTACCGTCTTTTTTGGGATTTCTTTAGGGGAATAATTATATTTTACAACTAGATTCTGCTTGCGACTTCGTTTGCGTGGAATAGTTACTTTAGCCTAACGCTTACATACATCGGAAGCTCTCAAAAGGAAAATAAAACGATTTTGAAACATTCTTCATTGTTGCTCCGCCCCTATTGCTCTTAGCGTGATGATATATAACCTATAGCGTTCCTCGATAAATGAACTATCTAATACTGAAATAATTTTTGAAATTGAACCAGTAGTTTATGTGATTAGTTCAACCAAACAAACAAACCCTCCAACTTTATAATATTAGTATAGATAGATAGATAGATTTAAAAAAAATGATGCTTTTTTTAGTCCCAAACTAAAAAGTACAAGGGGGTAATAAAACCAAACGATTATTATCTATATGAACCATCGCAAAAGTCACCGCCCGCGTCATTGGACCGTCAAGTCAAACGTCCGAGACAGTCAACGCGGGACTTCAGCTTTCACTGCCTTTCACCGCACAATGGAAACCGTTTGATAGGTCTTCACTCGAACGAGTATATATCACGTATGTCTGTCAATTAATAGCAAGAAGTAGTCATTTTCAAATCAAGGAATTTTGTATTTGAGAACATCAAAATAAATGGTCAGAAGATATAGTGTCTCGGGGAAACTCGCCGAGGTTTTCTTTTTTTACGACTAGCGGGCAAGACCATGAATTTAGACATATGCTGTCGGTAACTTTTTTGTAGGCATTATCAAGCTCTACAGCTTTTCTCTAGAACTCAATCATATATCTTTCATCGTTGAGGAAACGTTCGTAAGAAACGTTTTCGTTCGACCGTTTTTTCTCCGACTTTGCAAATCCGACTACCACAAAAAAGTCTTTTCATTTTTCGAGTTAATATATAACATATGTCACTCACAAATAACGTGGATTTCTATTGGTAAAAGAATTTTCAAAATCTGTTTAGTAAATCCAGATATTACCCCATACAACCTCACAAACATTACCTCTTTATAATATTAGTATAGATTGCAATATCGAGTCGTGAATTTGTGCTCATTACTACTAAAAAGTTCTCTGCTGTTGTAATAAACCTTCATTTTAAATTACACAGATAAATATATAAACGTTGAATTGTCAAATTCACGTCCTGCAAATACGTCTACATACGTTGCTACTCTCACTACGAATACGGCCCGAGGCCGTACGTAAAACCACTTGACGTTCCCGAAAAACTCGTATATATCAATTGTAACCCGGCAGATGTGATTGACCTTACATAATAACCGGTTTCTAATATTAATCATTCTGACATAATCTAATCGTGTTATAGGTGTGTGTATCCGAAGTTGCCGCGTCTAGAGCCGAGCGACGGCGGAATGTCCCGACAGTCGCCGAGCGCGTGACAGCTCGTCACTCGTCCGTCACAACGCGGCACACTTCTCTTATGTATTGGATTACATAGGTGCAGTGTGTACGCGCTCTGTCGCGACGGCGTTTGCGTTCTCTTTTTGAAATATATATAAAAAAAAAAGAAAATTTGGAATCGTATCACACCGTATATATACATTAGTCGATTCTTATCGATCACGTTCGGTTTGATAGGCGATTTTTTGCGCGTTATCGGTTCACAGACGCGTTGCAGGCTTTCCAGGTCAGATGTACGTAGGTTTTCACTAGGCGTTAGACGTTTTCCACACGTGCCGCCCGTGTTTACGTATAGCTCTCTGTACAACGGAGCTAGCTAAGTGCGGAGTCATTGACACGCCGGTGTGACACACATTCTTCGACTGACGGGACGCCAGCACGTCCGTGGTCTCTTGCCGATATTTTTTTTTTAATTTCGGTGTTCACACTTAATTTATTTGTTCTACAAATTGTTTATATTAGTGTTTACATTAATTTACGCTTGCGGTGAGTGTCGCGTCGCGTTGTGCTGTTCGCTCCGTTATCAGTGTATCTCTCGTGATAACAATATAACTCAAGGCATTGTTTCGGATCTCGCGAACTGTGGGATTTCCTTATTGTATATTGTGGGACAGCCATTGTTTTTTTTACGCAGTTAATTGTTACACGTTTCAGTGCCATCGTAACTTTTTTAAACGTTTTTTTTTACTTGTATAATATTAAAGTCGTTTTTTTTTCATTATTAAAACAAATTATCAGTACATTTTAAATGGTAATTTTGTTGCGGTTTTTTTTTTAATAGATGTCGAAATATTTATCAATGATACTGTCAATAATTGCGCTGTATTTGTTTATTGATTTATTATATGTATGTCTGATCTATGCTTCAGATTACCGTGTATACTTTACCACGTCGTTCGTGACGTCCGCTCGGCGGCAAGTTCAAATTTCCAATTGATCATTCCAAGCGGAGACATGATAAATTGTAGAGAGATTTTCACGGGCGCATTTATTATTAGACGTAACGTTTGAATTGTGTACGACAGTTACCTACATATCTACGTCGAACGGTATGTATATAATGTAAATCTTGCACTATGTAGTCGGTATGTATTACGGATATAACAATATCATGCGCTGTTCGTGTGCGTCGCAGCACTAGCGTAATGTGCTGAGAAACAGTAAAAAGTATGGCGCGAACGTACAGAGCGGCAACGTCGCGCGTGTTCCGCAGCCTTGCCGCGCGGTCGAAAACAATAGTCAATTCTATACTATTTATGTATATCGTATATTTTTTGAATAAATTTGAATTTTTATCACCATCTTATGTTAATTGATATGCGAATTTAACTCGAATCTGTCATGGAAGGTATTTATGTCGCATTTCAATGTCGGATTAATATAACGATGAAATTTAATTTCGTTTTTATATTGTCCAATTGTAATAGTACTTCTTAGATTCCTCCTCATAAAGGTACGAGAATTAAGGTTGTCGTTTTCTTAATTACTTAATTGGATTCCCGATCGAGCTACTGGATTTCTATAGGCATTCTTTGGTAATAAAAAATCAATATGTCGGCGAAAAAACAAAGTATGACCAAAATAACCGCTTCGGGCTATGTAAAAAAAATATAACCGATGTTGACCTTTCCAAGCGCGGCTCGTACTAGCGCGGCCAGCTGACGCGACGTTTCCAGATCGACAACGTTTGAACGCCGTCCTACGCCTTATCGCCTTTAACGCAACGTGATTAGTTATAAAATCGCATAGCAATGTCAAGTATATAAAGAACATACGACCTTATTCAAAGTAAACTTATGATACTTCCCGCGCGAAAAATTCGAAATGGTTTTATCAGTCCCCGTTTGCCGTGACGCGATCGCGACGCGTTCGATTGATTTCCAATCTCTTAATAATACGTAATTTAGTTTTTTATTTATTGAATAGTAAATAAACTATTGTTTTCTTTAGTGTTATTGTTTGTTATTACCAGAATATTTATTATTAGTGATAAGTGAAAATATCTACGTCCAAAAACCAAAGTGACCAAAGTGTTTTTATATAAAATTATTAATATAATATTAATCTAGTGTTTTATTAAATATCTATTACTAAATTAAAAAAAAGTGATATTACTATTTATTTAAAAATAAAGAAATTATTTACTGAAGAAAAATACATCGCTGACGCGTTCAAAGTACCAGGAGAGCATAGTGCACAAAGAGTTACGGAAAAAAAGTGTAAACGACTTTCGGCACAATAGTACATACGCGGAGATAGATGGCGCGGTGACAAAGTGGCCTACATGCCGGTGGCGCTGGGCTCGCTCGGCGGCGAGGGCGAGTACCGCGACTACGGCCATCATCTCTCGCCGCACCATCCCTCACATCCGCCGCACATACAGTACCATGAGTACGCGCCGCCGCCGCCGCCTATGTACCACCCGATACCGGACCCATACTTCAGGTAAACCTCTGCGTGACTCCTGATTACCTGGTCATTGATACGTAATCCAATAAAAAAAACCATTTATTCTTCTTCAATATTTATTATATTTTTGGCAACCAGTCTTCTAGTAGACTATTACTGCCATTGCCAAGTGGGTATTATAAGTTTCTTGTTACTAGTGGGCGCCCAGTGGACATTCGACCACAGTTCATTGATTTTTTTAAGTTTGAATTTTATTAGGGTTAATATCATTGTTGAATATAGAATGAAAAAGGGTAATTGGAACGTAAGAGTAAAATAATACATACAGTCGAGCATAGCAACCTCCTTCACAACCTTTTTTGAGGTCCTTTATTGACAGATGTCAAAATGTCTTTTTTATTTACACGTGTGTATATGTTGTGTAAAATTGAAGCAGTAGTGTGAGTAATGCATATTTTAATTAATTTAATGTACTTCTAATGCATTTTATATAAAATAAATAGCTTTCTGCACTTCTCCTCCATATAAACTTTAACAATGCCAAGTTTCACGTTCATCCGTTCGCGCATTTCTCTCAAAAAGGGATACAAAGTTTGTGCTTCACGTATTAATTAATATATGATGATAATTTCAAAGAACTAACAAGACGGTGGCCATCTTGTTAGAACTTTCCTGGGAGTTTTGT
This sequence comes from Antheraea pernyi, assembly GCA_015888305.1. NCBI lineage: Eukaryota > Metazoa > Arthropoda > Insecta > Lepidoptera > Saturniidae > Antheraea > Antheraea pernyi. The sequence continues at coordinate 879,385 of MU158735.1, read as the reverse complement.
GGCGAGTAAGAATCCATGGTCCGTGGTTTTATTTCCGATCCACATCACTTGTGCACAATAACCGAACTATATTACGTAAAACACCACCAATATTACACAATATAGAGACAAATAACACAAGATTATGGATAAAATATAAAGAACACACATGACATTACAAGATCGCGCCAAAAACTAAAATCTATCATAAGATTATGAACAGCAGCAAATATAATTACCGTGTAATTAAAAACAATTGTACCATTTTAAAACCCCTAAAGAGGTTTTGGCGAGATCTTAAGTCTGTCATGTAGTGGATTTTATATTTTACTAGATGTTCCCGCGATTTCGTCCGCGTGGAATGGTTATTTTGGGATAACGCTAAAAAGTAATTTAATAACAGACAGTTATTGCTTGTTGTTATAGACAGAAGTATATTCTAGCTAAAAATACACAGGGATAAAATCTGTTGACAATATTACACCTGGGCCGTACTACTGTAGTTCTATTTCCGTACTTGTATAAGTCAAGAAAGCGAAAGTTCTCAAAAGGAAAAAGAAACCCCGATTTTGAAACATTCTACATTGGTGCTCCGCTCCTATTATGGTAGGCTTCTATGGTCTTAGCGTGATGATATATAGCCTATAGCCTTCCGGGATACATGCTATTAAAAAAAATATATTTATATCGGACCAGTAGTTCCTGAGATTAGCGCATTGAACCAAACAAACAGCTTTATAATATTAGTATAGATTTAGAATTTTGTGTTATTTGACTGTATATTTTGTAATATTGGTGATGTTTTACGTAATATAGTTCGGTTATTGTGCACATGGGAAGTGGATGGGCAATAATACCAAGGAGCATGGATTCTGGCTTGCCACAAAAACTCCTAAGTTCTAACAAGAGGGCCACCATCTTTGCTAGAACAAAATTACCAGAAGACACTTGTAACATTTAATATCTACTCGCCAAATAATAATCTAGAGATTCAAGAAGATTTATTGACAAAAAAAATGTCTATGAAACATCTAATAACGAATTTTAAAAAGTGGGTTTTTATTTTTTTAATTTTATATCATAGGAGGCAAACGAACAGGTGGGTCACCTGATGTTAAGTGATCACCACCGTCCATAGATACTTGCAATATCAGGGGAGTCGCAAGTGCGAGAGGAAGGGAAGGGGAAAGTGGAAGGGGAAGAGATATGGGTCTCCGGCGCTCTCACTGACCGAACGAAACGCAACAATGCAAGTACTGTTACTTCACGTCAGTTTTCTGTGAGAGGGTGGTACTACCCCGGGCGAGCCGACCCATTCGTGCTGAAACCAGTAATAGCTTCAGCGTGGTTCTACCACCTACCAAGGTATCGATTATGTTTCTCACCAAAGTTGATGCTAATTCCGTCTCAAGTTACTAGCCTTTTTTTCTTATTTTAAAAAGATAAGCGAATCGATTAATGAAGGTCATGTGAATGTACAACTCTCTAAAAAAAATCGTTTTGTCCGTTAAACTAATATTTTGTCTGTTTTAATGTAATCGCAATCACTTACGATATTAAAACGAGGTTATATTGCGTAATTCCATTAAGGTTTTAAATCAATGGTGCTCAAACTTTTTGGTCTCGTAGACTCCTTACCAATTTTTACTGTATTAGGTTTTTTATATATCATAGGAGGCAAACGAACAGTGGTTCGCCTGCTATTAACTGATCACCGCCGTCCATAGACATTAGCAACACCAGAGGAATTACAATCGTATTGTTTGAGGGGAGGGAAAAGGAGTGGGAAGGGGAGAGGGGATTTGGGCCTCCGGCATGCTCGCTGACCGAACGAAACGCGACAATGCAAGCACTGTTACTTCACGTCGGTGTTACCGCCCTCTCTCCTAACTCCTAAACACAGGCCGGTAACGCACTTGCAACTCCCCTGGTGTTGCTAGTGTTGATCCCTTAGCATCAGATGACCCAACTGTTCTTTCACCTCTGTGATATAAAAAAAAATCTAATATGTAGAAAGGTATTATAAATTAAATAGTATGCTACTATGGAATTCATAATTATTCAAAGCTTTCATTGATATTAGATTTCAACTAGTACTCATAAAACAATCTAATAAGTTCATCCCATCATCGATCAAGAATTTTCTCCTGTTTGTCTGATATATGTAATCGTGAAATTGCCTGAACCTAGTTCTATATCTTCATAAAATTACATAAACATTTATATTTTATAAGTACTGAATTAGCGAACAGATAGACAGACGTGGCAAAGGACCTAGGTCCGTTCCCTCGGCGTGGAGCCCTTGAGTACGCTGCTCGCGCGATACAGTGACACAAAATCTTACATCACTGCGACAACATTACACATGCCACCTACACACACGTGCACACACACACATCCTTACACGTGAAAGAGGCACGCTGAATCTATTACTGGTTTAAGCACGAATGGGTCGGCTCCACCGGGGTTCTACCACCCGACCCATAGAAACACCGACGTGAAGTAACAGCGCTTGCATCGTTGCGTTTCTTTCGGTCAGTGAGAGCGCCGGGGGACCACCTCCCCTCCCCCTCTTCCCTCTCCCTCCCCTCCCCTCAAACACAAGCTGGCAACGCAGTTGCGAATCCCCTGGTGTTGCAAGTATCTATGGACGGTGGTGATTACTTAACATCAGGTGACCCACCTGTTCCTTTGCCTCCTATGATATAAAAGAAGAAGATATAAAGAAAAAAAATGGGTTTTAATCGGTCATGTAGTGGATTTTATATTTTATTCATTATCTTGTGTTATTTGACTGTATATTTCGTAATATTGGTGGTTTTACGTAATATAGTTCGGTTATTGTGCACAAGTGTTGTGGATGGAAAATAGTACCACGGAGCATGAATTCTGAGATGCCACATAAATCCTCTGGAAAGTTCTAACAAGGGAGCCACCATCTTGTTGGAACATTAAAATAATCACACGACACATGTAATACTACGTATTAATACGTGAAGCCTAAACTTTGTACCCCTTTTTAACGGAATTGGGCGAACGGATGAACGTGAAATTTGGCATAGTTAAAGTTTATACGGAAGAGAAGTGCAGAAAGCTATTTATTTTATATAAAATGCATTAGAAGTACATTAAATTAATTAAAATATGCATTACTCACACTACTGCTTCAATGTTACATAACATATACACACATGTAAATAAAAAAGACATTTTGACATCTGTCAATAAAGGACTTCAAAAAAGGTTGTGAAGGAGGTTGCTATGCTCGACTGTATGTATTATTTTATTCTTACGTTTCAATTACCCTTTTTCATTCTACATTCAACAATGATATTAACCCTAATAAAATTCAAACTTAAAAAAATCAATGAACTGTGGTCGAATGTCGACCGCTGGGCGCCCACTAGTACAATTAATTACTCGACAATGGCAGTAATAATCTCGAAGATTGGTTGCTAAAAATAAAGTTAAAAAAAATCCGTAGAGCAGCTTTTGCGTGGAAGTGTAAAAAACATTTATACGTAATTACAAACTTACCCATTGATATTATTAATCGATTATAAAGTTTACAAGTTGTAAGACACTAAATAACCGATAAGCCTTTGTAAACACCATAGACAAATGGGCATGTCACCTAAAACACGTGAATGAAAACCGGTGTGGAATTTCATTACGGTTTCCGATAAGCGTAATAAAAAAATCGATTTTTGTCTTTACTTTTCTTATTCTTCTATTTTAAACTATATCTCTATATATAAATAGGTTAGAAGAAAATACTTTAGTACCCGTTTTCGTCCGTCTGTTAACCGATTTTCTTTATTTTATATTTTTGGTAACCATTGGTTCTTGCGATACCATCTAAGTGTTTTTTCTTTATAAATCTCTCTTCGTCATATGTCACGCTCCTTACGTCTACAATATACGACCTTTGTACACTACTCAAAACAGATAACCTATACATATAATAAAAATGAAGTGTCTGTATGTAATATCAAAATAACACTTTTTACTGATCGGGTGTGAAAGTATACACGCAACTGATAACAAAAATTCAATTTTAAAATTTTTTCTCAGTCTGTCTGTCTGTTTGTTCCGGCTAATCTCCGAAACGGCTGTATCGATTTTAACGGGAATTTCACTGGTAGATAGAAGAAATTACAGCGGGTTTAAGTAGCCCTAAGTGGCTACTTTAAAGTAGACTAGCTGTTAACCGCGGCTTTGTCTGCAATACTGTCTTCAAAACGGTTAGTCCGATTTCCACGGGACTGTCACTGGCAAATAGCTGACCTTATAAAAAGTAATTTAAGCAATTTTAATTTATACTAGCTGTTAACCGTGGCTTTCCCGCAGTGTTATCTCCACAACGGTTTGACCGATCTTCATGAGACTTCCACTGGCAGATAGCTGATCTTATAAAAAGTAATTTAAGCAATTTTAATTTATACTAGCTGTTAACCGTGGCTTCGCCCGCAGCACTATCTCTAAAACGGCATGACCGTTTTTTTACGAGATTTTTACCGGCAGATAGCGGACGTTATAAGAAGTCATTGAGCCCATTTTAATTTATACTAGCTGTTAACCGTGGTTTTGCCCGCAGTGCTATGTCTAAAACGGTTTGACCAATTTCACGGGACTTTCACTTGCTGATAGCTTACCTAATAGGAAGTAATGTAAGTTATTCTATTTTAGACTAGCTATTACCCGCGATTTCGTCCGCATGAAATTTAGCAAAAATATGTTATTCAGTGTAAACATGTGCATAAGATGTGCGTTATAATGGACTCCAACAATAAATATAATTGAAACTCATATATCTGTGTCTATGTATGTAATTTGAATTATATTGTCTTTTACATAATTTTTTACCGCGCTTTCGTCTATATAACTCAACAACCATATAGTAACATATAAGAATATTGTATCCAAGTCAATGAGCACTATTTAAATTGTCGAATATTAAAAACTGCTTAGACAGATATAAAGTTTTATATCTTGATTTATATTTATGCAAGAATTCAAGACGTCAGCTGATTCGTTGTATACAATTCAACATTATAATTATTAATAGGACATTTGAAGATAGAAGGGGTCTTTCTAAAAAGATAAGATAAAAAGAACATAAACGTATTACTTATTGACAATATGGGCATACGATATCATCATAATAACTTCTTTAACTTATTGTTTCATTAATTCCTTATAAAGTGTAAATGAGTACTGCGGTAACTACCTCATGGTGGGTTAAGGTTCTAAATATGTTGCTGATGATAAACCTCATTTGACACACTGTTAGTATTTATATATCTAACTAGCCGACCCGTGCCCACTTCGTTGGGCGGTAATACGTAAGCGTGGAATGGTTATTTTGCGTTAAAATGCAGCGGAAGCTCTGAAAAGGAAAAAAATACCCCGATTTTGCAACATTCTTCATTGCTGCTCCGCTCCTATGGGTCTTAGCGTGATGATATATAGCCTATAACCTTCCCTGATAAATGAGCTATATAACACTGAAAGAATTTTCCAAATCGAACCAGTAGTTCCTGAGATTACCCCTTACAACGTCACAAACTCACAAACTCTACCTCTTTGTAATATTATTATTAGTATAGATGTATACGTTACATGTTATTGTAGGTCGCATGCGTTTATAATTGTTTTTAAAGAGTATTTCTTCTTTAATACAATTTTAAAAAACGCGTGCGGTTCTGCGGGTGCAGCTCGTAATAAATAGTAATGAATTGGTATCTCCAACTAAGGCCAAATTATGTCTAGTGATAGTGTTTCGGACACCGCGTTGATGGACGTAGGCTCCAATCCTAGCAACTAGTTGGAGATATCGGTGAAGGAAATCATCGAGATGATACTATAGAACGGTGGTAGGGCTTTCCCTAAGTCCGTGTGGCTTGCTACGACCACTCGAAGCACCTGTTGGTTTGTTCCGATAGCTGCAGTTGAGAGCCAGTTCTACTTTAGGTTTATCGTGTTTACCATATTAGACCACATCGTCATTTAAGGGATTTAAGATATAAGGCAAATATAATAAACTAGCCTCTGCCCGCGACTTCGTAATTGGAATAATTACTTTGGGTTAACGCCAACGCGCAGGAAAAGATACCGCGATTTTGAAACATTCTTCACAGGTGCTCCGCTCCTATAGGTCTTAGCGTGATGATATATAGCCTATAACCTTCCCCGATAAATGAGCTATATAACACTGAGAGAATTTTTCAAATCGGATCAGGAACTCCTGAGATTACCCCCCACAACGTCACAAACTCACAAACTTTACCTCTTTATAATATTAGTATAGATAAAATGAGTGCGTGTAACCGTCACACGCGATTGAAGTAAATCTTTTTAATTTGTTACTTAGTTACATTGAATCCCGATGGCAGCACGGTCGCGTGGTTATGTATACATAATTGATTATTATATTGTATGCTTTTTAATATTATTCCATTTTTTTTTTTATTATTTTGTTACAATTTTTTTGATTGATTTATTTATAAACTATTTATAGACAAAATCAAAAATATTTAAAAACCGGGTGGTACAGAAACGTGACGCCACATTGCTGTAACGGATTTCCGTTGCATTGTCGTCCAGTTACCTTTAAGTCGCAAGTGCTTGCATTGTTGCGTTTCGTTCGGTCAGTGAGAGCGCAGGAGGACCTTCTTCCCCCTCTCCCCAAACACAGGCTGGGAATGCACTTGTAACTTTCCTGATGTTGCAAGTGTCTATGGACGGTGGTTATCACTTAACATCAGGTGACCCACCTGTTCGTTTGCCTCCTATGATATAAAATTAAAAAAAAACCCACTATTTAAAATTTGTTATTTATGTTTCATAGACATTTTTTACGTCAACTGTTAATGTCAATTAATTAATTCATCATTCATTCATTCATTTCAAACATCAGGTGACCCGCCTGTCCGTTTGCGTTATAGGATATATAAAAAAAGCCAATTACGAAGGTCAGAGCCGAAGGATGAAAAAAAACAAATTACTTTAATTTAATTTATTAAATAAAGTTACAAAAGGAATCTAAAACTATAGAGTGTCGCCGATGTTAGGCAAGTATTTATACTTGGACAATGTGGGAACGGAGGAGTCGGACCACCGAACGTTTCCACTACGTTTGTGCATCTGTTGTACCGTAGAAATCGCTGATTCCATGCTTTTAACACGTGCCGCAACTCGGGACTGGGAATTCGGCTTTCATATACACTCTTAGTCAGCAATTGTGGTGTGTAGCGATGGCGTAACAAGCTATTACGAATTTGAGTGTTATCAATCAATAAAATATGTGAATAACGATAAAATTGTTCCAATTAAAGATACCATAAGAATTTCTATTGTGAAACTCCCGAAAGATAATAAGTTTATTTAGGAGTGTAAGGGGTGTCGAATAACATCATACGACTTGAGACACCCAAGCCATCCTCACCTGCACGTGGCGCACCCTGCTGAATAACGAACGAGCCAGTGGCGAAAGCGGGGTGGTAGGATTTTACAGCCCGATTGGGTCGCAACCACCATGTATATGGCGAAAAGTGGCAAAGTGATTCGCTTCTGCGGGTCGCATTTCGGGATCAGCCTGTGCATATCCAGCTTTTGTCAGGCCGGCATGACAGTGGCGACCAGCGGTGGATAGTGTGTCACTCGGTGGTCGCCGTTGTTTTTAGATTGTACTGTGGTAAGCAAGCATAGTGCAGTAACTTTGCCGTGCTACAATATAAAGAAAATTAAATAAAATAAAAAAACTATCCACCTTTAACTATATTGTCACTTACTATCAGATGAGAGCATGCTCCAATATCAAGATAAAATTTACGGTAAATACCGATAATACTACGATTCGGATACCAGTAACCGAATCGGAAAATACCGATTCAATACCGGTTTATCAACAACTTTTTCAATGCCGGCCAAGTATTGTTTACATACTTTAAAGTAAATATAGTTGTAATATTAATGTTTTGTCAGAATCATTTTAGTAATTATTTTTTTATATGTATTTCAGGCGGCACGCACCATATTTCGGTCAACCGGATTACAGAGTTTATGAACTCAACAAACGGTTACAACAGAGGACAGAGGTGAGTGTTTGGATTGACGTTTTAAATTGTATAGATAAGTGAATCGGTATTTTACCGATTCGTGAAAATATCGATTACCGATTTACAAACTGTCGAAATTTTTAATTATTCTTTAATAAGTTAAAAATAATCGTAAAATTGTACAATGAAAACGTAAAAGAGAAAGGGCTTAGATTTATTAAAAAAATACTAAAAACGTTTGGGAGGTTCGAAACAATTTTTTTTGAGTTTTTTTTTAACCGACTTCAAAAAAAGGAGGAGGTTATCAATTCGTCTGTATTTTTTTTTTTATGTTTGTTACCTCATAACTTTGGACTGGGTGAACCGATTTTGATTATTCTTTTTTTATTTGAAAGCTGGTACTTCCAGTGTGGTCCCATTTTAAATTGGTCCAGTTCCGACAACGGCATCCAGTACAAAACCGTATAAGTTTTAAATTTGCATTAAGTATGTATACGACAAATAGACGAATAACTCAATATCACGCTAACCGGTTTCGATGATTCATTTTTTATTGAAAAGGATGTACTTCAAGGGTAGTTTGATGAGAGTTTGGATAGGTTCTGATTATGGGATCCGTGGCAAAGTAAGAAAACTTTCAAGAAACGAGCCTACTCCTTTCTTAAGGGCCGGCAACGCATCTGTGTTTCCTCTCGTGTCGCAATTGTCCATGGCCGGCCGTGATCACTTACCATCAGGTGACCCGTATGTTCGTTTGCCAACAATATTATAAAAAAAACTCTTCAATTCTTAGGAGCCTATTGTGCTTATGTTCGTTGCTGTGTTGCAACATGACGCAAGCATTGTAATTACATTACTTAAGGTGTATAATGTGTGAAGCGATGGTAGCCGAGTTGGTGGTAGAAACTATCGCGGATTACTGAAAAGGTTGCGTTCGTACCAAACGTTACTTATTGTACAACCAATTGAAACCATATCGCATACCATACCGATAGATACCATACCGCAAAAATGCGCATATTTTAATATACTTAAGGCGGAACGGAGTTCGCGGGCACTGCTAGTAAAATATATTTATGTACACTAAAAATGGAAAAATAAAGTAAATTTTCAAAAAAAAGTATTAACCGACTTCAATATCAATCAAAAACCCATAAGGCACTAAAAAGCTGAAAATAAATAGTTTATCAAATTAAATAAAACATATGAATATGTGTGCTACCTAGAGATGTATTGGAAGTCGGTGCCAACCAAACCGAAAATCATATCATCTACAGGTACAAAGTTTAAGTCCACTCTCGCGTCTCTGTAATACAAAAATTTTGGTTGGTACCGACTTCCAGTACATCTCTAGGTAGCACACATATTCATATGTTTTATTTTTGATAAACTATTTATTTTCCGCTTTTTAGTGCCTTATGGGTTTTTGATTGATATTGAATTCGGTTAATACTTTTTTTTGAAAATTTACTTTATTTAACTTTAGTTTTGGCAACCCATCTTCCACATTATTATTGCCATTGTCGAGTAGTTATTAATATTCCAATTGTCATGTTAATGTTCCAACAAGATGGGGGTTCCCTTGTTAGAACTTTCTAGGAAAGTTTTGTTGCATCTCAGAATTCATGCCCCTTTTATTAAAACATTCATAGACACATGAGGTGGTAGAGCCACGCTGAAGTTATTACTGGTTTCAGCATGAATGGGTCGGGTCGCCCGGAGTAGTACCACCCTCTCGTAATAACTTCAGCGTGGCTCTACCACCTCATGTGTCTATGGAATGTTTGAATAAAAATAGTTTACGTAGTAGGTACTTAGAGTATTTTTTAATACTTCATAGGTGTTATCGTTTGACCATCATCTCATGATAAATGACGATAAGGTCTAATATGGTAAACAAACTAGACCCAGAGGGTAACTGGCTTTGAAGTTCAGCTGCCGGAACACACCAACAATCGCTTGGCGACAGATTTTCAACTATAGTGAGGTATATAGCCAGACCGGACTTAGAGAAAGCCCTACCACCATGCCATGCTATCAGCCAGATGTTTTTTTTTCACTGTAAGCTTTTTGTTTTTATACTAGCACGGCAAAATGACTGCACTGTGCCTGATGGTAAGCACAGTACAATCCAAAAAACAATGACGACCACGATCTAGTCCGGTGAAGCTGTGAAAATATGGCGACCACAGAGAGACACACTATCCATCGCTGGTCGCCGCTGTCATGCCGGCCTGCGAAAAGCTGGATATGCACAGGCTGATCCCGAAACGCGAGCCGTAAAAGCGAATCGGGCTTTTTCGCCATATACATGGTGGTTGCGACCCAGTTAGGCTGTAAAACTCTACCACCCCGCTCTGACTCAGTTGCTAGTATTCGAATCTATGTCCATCGACGCGGTATCCGAACTGGCTATCTCTTAAAACATCTCCATTCATCTTACGATACGATATCCTCATTTATCATAATTCGAGACTGTACTCAAATGCTGATCTAATACAAACAAAAATAGAAACGGCGCTACACCATATTTTTATGGTGGTAGAGCCACGCTGAAGCTTTTACTGGTTTCAGCATGAATGGGTCGGCTCGTCCGGGGTAGTACGACCTTCTCACCTAAAACCGACGTGAAGTAACAGTGCTTGCATTGTTGCGTTTCGTTCGGTCAGTGAGAGCGCCGAAGGCCCACCTCCCCTACCCTTCCTCCTCTCCTCTTTTCCCTTCCCTTCCTCCTCCTATCCGTAAACACAGGATGGCAACGCACTCGCGACTCCCCTGGTGTTGCATTCATGCTCCGTTATATATGTCCCATTCAATTCATTATTGCACGATAACCGAACTATATTAAGTAAAATGCCACCACATGTAACTGTTGCACATGCCACTGTAACTGTTTTTTTGTTGTTGTTTTAACACCGCGGAAGAATTTGCCATTGTCAAAATTTATGAAAAAATTAAAGCCTACCGAAATAATTGAACCTCATTGAGTGTAACATTCTAGGATACTATATACTATCCATGGTTTGTTCACAGTAAAAATAAATATACCATTCTTCATTCCAGGATTCAGATAATTTATGGTGGGACGCGTTCGCGACGGAGTTTTTTGAGGACGACGCAACGTTAACGCTCACCTTCTGTTTAGAAGATGGACCTAAGAGATACAGTTAGTACCGCTTTTATTTTATGATATCCTGGTACTTTTGCTATTTGATTGTCTGACAACAATGGAATAGATTAGGCCCCCCTCGGCAGCGGCTCAAGCCTAGGTCCGTTCCCTCGGCGTGGGGCTCTTGAGTGCGCTGCTCGCGCGATACAGTGACAAAATCATACATCACTGCGACAACATTACTCATATCACCTCCACACACGTGCACGCATACACGCTTACACATGCAAGTGGAAGGGTTTTATTTAATCCCTTATCAAATTGAAATAGTTTAGAAAATTATCCGATACGAAATATATATAAGAGTTGCTGAGGTATGTATGCCTGGTACACATATATGTTTCAACAACAACAACTATTCTTAATAGTCAAATAAAATCGGCTGAGTGCCTTAAGCGCTCGCCTTAGTAGTCCGGTGAAGCTGTTAAGACATTGCTAGGTCAATAGCATAGTCAGTTCGAAAAAAAAAACAACAATGAAATTAATTACACAGTACACAGTACAAAAATGAACTAGATGGCGGCATATGACATTGGTTTTAATAATCACTTACTTGTTTTTTCTAAAAATTTACGTTTATTCAGGAAAAACATCTTAATCAAAACCTTATCTGAGTTCAACATATGATCCAAATCGTTACAACCGTTTAATATACAATACTTCTCCGTATTTTCTGTACAACGTCGTGTAATATTTTTTCCTTCCCTAACTTACAACTTTGAACGAGCAATTCTTGTATATATGTATAAATTTATTTCGCGCATCTCTGAAACGGCTCTAACGATTTTGTTCAAATTTTGTATTTAAGTCAGGTTTTGGTTTCTAATTCTATCTATATAGATGTCCTCCATGAATAAACGCAATTTTACACAAAAAAAAAACTAATTATTACTGTCAATGTCATACAATGCCATCTAGTTCACGTTTGTTGTACTTGCATTATTGCGATTCGACAATAACCTTCTAGTACCTCAAAATTTTGTCTGATATGCTATATGGCATTACTATCTTTTACCTGCGGCTTTGCTCGCCTTTATTGAGGTTTAGTGTGCCCTCAGAAATAATACTTGAGTATCTAAGGTGTAAAAGCGTAGCAAACTAACACACACCCTTACATCCAAATATTGGTTAAGATTAGTATGAATTTATTTCGTGTATCTCCGAATCGGCTCTAAGGATTCGGATCAAATTTTATATTTGGATGTGGTTTTGTTTTTTTTCACTGTTTCTATGGAAATATTTCCCTTGAATAAACGTGATTTTACAGAAAATCAAATTATTTGCACCAATTGTGTACAGCGCCATCTCGTAATTTTTAGTAGTACTTCCATTGTCAGTTGATCTAACATACTAGTACCTCAAAATATTGTCAGATGGCGTTATATGACATTACTCGAATAGGAATACATTTGGCGTATATCCAATAGCAATAATGCATTTATTGTGTTAACTAACTAAACGAAATCCGCTCGCTCATGGTACTCTATAATATAGAGTACTAGATACTGCCCGCAACTTCGTTTGCGTGGAATAGTTACTTTGGTAGCTGCTACACAATACGTATAATCAGCCAGTCAGTCAGGAAAACCAATAAACACTCTGAAGGCACTGTGACTATTTATCCGGGCAGAGCTTCGCCTTACAATAACTTCTACATAGGAGTGCGCCCAGATCAGCATATAAAGGGCAAGCCCTTTATATGCTGAACTCCCACCAATGTAGTCTCACACCGGGGTGAATAATGAATAGCCGACCAATAGCGTTCGAGGTCATTAGTAATACCCCCGATAAAATCAAAAGCGCGGTATCGCAGGTCAATAGTGATTCCCCGGGTGGCGTTGTAGTCTCGCCTCTCAGGTATGTCATAGCGGTACCGGACGTAGTCATTAACATAGCCCAAAACAAACACGCAACGGGAGTTCTCAAGAGGAAAAAAACCCCGATTTTGAAACATTCTTCAATGGTGCTCCGCTCCTATTGGTCTTAGCATGATGATATATATTCTATAACCTTCCTTGATAAATGGGCTATATGTGTTATAAATAATTTTTCAAATCGGACCAGTAGTTCCTGAGATTACCCCCTACAACGTCACAAACTCACAAACTTTACCTCTTTATATTTTTTCTCGAACTGAATACGCTATTGACCAACCAAGGTCTTAACAGCATCACCGGACTACTAAGGCGGCGCTTAACCTAAGCTAAGCTAACTATTCATACATATATGAGTTGTTGAAACATATATGTGTACCAAGCATACATACCTCAACAACCCTTATATATATTTCGTATCGGATAATATTCTAAACTATTTCAGTTTGATAAGGGAAAAATATAAAACCCTTCCACTTGCATGTGTCAGCATGTGTGTGTGCACGTGTGTGGAGGTGATATGTGTAATGTTGTCGCAGTGATGTAAGATTTTGTGTCACTGTATCGCGCGAGCAGCACACTCAAGGGCTCCACGCCGAGGGAACGGACCTAGGCTTGAGCCGCTGCCGAGGGGGGCCTAGTCTGGTGTGCGGGAGCGAAATTTACCCCCAGAACACGGCGGCGTGATCTGTGGTTAAATATATAAAATAATATATTGACACTCCCGAAACTGACTTCACACTGGCGGAAGTCGTTTTTACGTGACGCCATTATTAAAAAGTTGAATTTGTCAAATGTATTTGTTTGTTTCCATTCCAGCAATAGGAAGGACGCTCATACCTCGCTACTTCCGTAGTATATACGAGGGCGGTGTCTCCGAGTTGTACTACACTATGCGACAACCGAAGGAGTCGTTTCACAACACTAGCATCACTTTAGACTGCGACCATTGTACGATGGTCACGCATCACGGGAAACCGATGTTCACGAAGGTACAATCTCATCTCTCTTATGTTTGCCTGGTACTTAGTACCTAAGCTTTTTACTTCTTGCATATGAAAAAAAAGAAGTTCCTTCAATAATCAATCATCCTGTGGTCCAGGGATGGCACAATGTTGATCCATTCGATGTCCACGGGTTCGAAACCAGAACGTCTAAGAGTGTCGGAGGACCACCTCCCCTCCCCTTCCTCTTCCCCCTTTCACGCAATGCACTTTCCCCTGGTGTTCTTAGTGTCTATGGACGGTGGTGATAACACGTGACCCACTTGTTCGAATCCCTGCTATGACATAAAAAAAAACAGGCATCGTGTGAATCGGGTCCAGAATGATATTTTAACGATATACTTAGATGATATGTAGAGGCCAATGAGATATTAAGATTTCGGGTCGGCTCGCCCGGGGTAGTACCACCCTCTCATAGAAAGCCGACGTGAAGTAACTATGCTTGCATTGTTGCGTTTCGTTCGGTCAGTGAGAGCGCCGGAGGACCACCTCCCCTCTCCTCACCCTCCCCTAACCCTTCCCTCCTAAGGGTGGCAACGCACTTGCAACTCCTCTGGTGTTGTTAGTGTCCATGGACGGTGGTGTCTCATAAATCGATTCCGTCTGGCTGCACGCACTGCAAAGCATGACTCATTGTCACGTTTCGCCTGAGCCGAGCGTGCGAGCGAGAGCGCGGAACAAGCGATAGAGAGCCGCGATTGGTCAAAGCGTTCAGCTTGTATAGCAGCTATCTATCATTAATAAATTAATACGTGAATCCTAAACTTTGTATCCCTTTTTAACGGAATTGGGCGAACGGATGAACGTGAAATTTGGCATAGTTAAAGTTTATATGGAGGAGAAGTGCAGAAAGCTATTTATTTTATATAAAATGCATTAGAAGTACATTAAATTAATTAAAATATGCATTACTCACACTACTGCTTCAATTTTACACAACATATACACACATGTAAATAAAAAATACATTTTGACATCTGTCAATAAAGGACTTCAAAAAAGGTTGTGAAGGAGGTTGCGCTATGCTCGACTGTATGTATTATTTTACTCTTACGTTCCAATTACCCTTTCTCATTCTACATTCAACAATGATATTATAACATACAACTATTCTTATAATATTTATCCCTTTAAAAAATCAATGAACTATGGTCGAATGTCGACCACTGGGCGCCCACTAGTATATAGAATAATTCAATTCATAAAAGTATGCAATTTTTCATCAATGATTTGTTATGACGTTATCACGTAAAATTATCGTCCGTTAACCGACTTTACAGACAACCAATTTTTTTTGTTATATATGTTGGTTTGGGACTACTAATCGTTTCTAGAAACAAATTAAGAGATATATTAGCTACATAAGGTCATCAGATAGATAACAACCTAATTAGGAAACCCCTCCTTTTTAAAGTCTGTTAAAAATTTATACTTTTTATCACGCTTTTATTAGCTTCACCTGTATATATGTATGTAACCGACCTTTTTGAGCTCGATTTTGTCCTACTTTGAACGATCAGATTTAATTCAAACTTTGCACACCTGTCAAAGGCCGATGACATGAATAATTCGAAAAAAAAGTTAAAAAAAATTAACTGAAAAATATATAATAGTTTAAAAAAAAAACTAAAAAATGACGCTTTCATAAAAAATCCAATAAAAAAAATTTGGATTTTTTATGACAGCGTGTTTTTTTAGTTTTTTTTTTAACTATTATTTATTTTAACGACACTGCTACTTATACGGCACCTTAATGAAACTTAAGGGGAGGGTTTTGTATACTCTTCAGATATCACCTTACAATGTTTAAGTAAGCTGTAATTAGTTCATCTGCATGGTTCCAGGTGTGCACGGAAGGCAGGCTGATATTAGAGTTCACATTCGATGACCTGATGCGGATCAAATCCTGGCATATGGCTGTACGGGCACACCGGGAACTCATACCCCGGCAGGCGGTCCACCCACCGGACCACGCGTCGCTCGACCAACTCTCAAAGAACATCACCCGCCAGGGGATCACCAACTCCACACTTAATTATCTAAGGGTGATTATGAACCTACTTTTTTAACCGAGTCGTTAATAATATTAGGAGTTTCGTGTGATTATTTCAATGTTCCAGCAAAATGGTGGCTCCCTTGTTAGAACTTTCCAGGGAAGAACTTTTCCAACTTCTTTTAACTTTTGGGGTGTAAGGGGTGTCGAATAACATCATAAGACTTGAGACACCAAAACCTCACCTGTACGTGGTGCATCCTGCTGAATGAGGCAATGGCGAAAGCGGGGTAGGGTTTTACAGCCTGACTGGACCGCAACCACCATATAAATGGCGAAAAAGCCCGTCATAGTGATACGCTTCTGCGGGTCGCGTTTCGGGATCAGACTGTGCATATCCAACCTATTGCAGGCCGGCATGATAGTGGCGACCGGCGATGAATAGTGTGTCACTCGGCGGTCGCCATTGTTTTTTGGATTGTACTGTGCTTACCATCAGGCATAGTGTAGTCATTTTGCAGTGCTACAATAAAAAAAAAACTATATTTCAGACCACCAATTTTTACATAGTATAAAACAAAATCCACTACCGCGTCTGTCTGTCCGTCTGTTCGCGATATACTCAAAAACTACTGAACGGATTTTCATGCTGTTTCAGCAGTCGATAAAGTGATTCATGAGGAAGGTTTTACTATATAATTTGTAAAGGATTTTTTTATAATCAGGGCGGAACAACGTCTGCCGAACCCGCTAGTAAAATATAAAAGTTTTCTACGTGACATACTAAAATCCCACCAAAAACTCTATGAATCTACTTATCTTCTTACTTTCCCAGTCCCAAGTATTCAAAACTGATGGTGAAGGGCTATTATCGTGAGGAAACTAATTAAAAAGATTCTCTTCTAATCAACGAGACGAAAGAACTAATCATATTCCTCTGTAAAAAATTAAGCCCACTCATATTGCCCAATAGTGGGACTTGTGCTTGGGGTAATTTATCAGACTTGAGGAGTTAAGATACAAGTGAAGAAGAAAAGTCTTCCTCATCAGATGACGGTCTCAAGAAGAATAAAATTCCTCTGGTTTTTATCTTCTTTATTGAAGTAAAGTACCAGGCTCACATAAAAGCAAGGCGGTATAACGTGCATACAATTCTCGTTAAGGGGTTATATCCTTATAAATAAAGTAGCCGACTCGTGCCCACTTCGTTGGGCGGTAATAGGCATTATCAAGCTACAACTTTTCTCTAGAACATCTCATAGTTAAGGCAGCGTTCGTATGAAACGATTTGGTTCGACAATTTTTCTCCTACTCCCCAGATTCTAACCCTCTACAACCTAACAAACTTTACCTCTTTATAATATTAGTATATATTATAGATAATATAATTATTTAACAGCGTCTGCCCGTGACTTCGCACGCGTGGAATAGTTATTTTTGGTTAACACACAACGGAAGCTCTCAAAAGGAAAAAAAAAAAGATTTTAGAACATTCTTCATTGTTGCTACGCTCCTATTGGTCTTAGCGTGATGATATATAGCCTATGATACTCACAAATAACGTGGCTTTCTATTGGTAATAGAAAATCGGTTTAGTGCTTCCTGAGATTACCCCCTACAACGTCACAAACTTTACCTCCTTATAATATAATGTAATACAGTTCGGATATTGTGCACACGTGAAGTGAATCGAATTCTGAGAAGCCGCATAAATGCCCTGGAAAATTAAAAAAAAATGGCCACCATTTTGTTAGAACATTGAAATAACCACAAGACACGTGTAGTTTTATTACCTACTCGAAAATGGCAGTAATGATCTGGAAGAATGGTTGCCAAAAAGAAAATGAAATAAATATGTTCCAATATTTCAGAATATGTTTGTTTTTATATCCAAAGGAAGTAAATGAGCGATTGAGTCACCTGATGTTAAGTGATCACCACCGTCTATAGACACTTGCAACACCAGGGGAGTCGCAAGGGAGTGCCAGCCTGTGTATGGGGGAGGGGTAGGGAAAAAAGAGGAAGGGGAAAGGAGGTTGTCCTCCGGCGCTCTCACTGACCGAACGAAACGCAACAATGCAAGCACTGTTACTTCACGTCGGTGTTTCTGTGAGAGGGTGGTACTAACTCAGACGAGCCGACCCATTCATGCTGAAACCAGTAATAGCTTCAGCGTGACTCTACCACCTTCAAAAATTATTGAAACTATTGACATTAGTGTGGTTTTCATATGTATACATATTTATAAAGTCTATCTAACCAACACAGGCTCCTATACTACAACTTGGCTGTCTTAAGTAAGCCACGTAAGCGTTATACGGCCGGTTGTGCTTAGCACGCGAAATTATAAATTTATCTCCTGCCAAAATACCGCTCAACGCGCCTAAAGAAGTTGTAATTTTAAAAAAAAAGCAGAAATATATGTGTTTTTTTCTCAAATTCCTATTGCAGTTATGCGTGATACTGGAACCGATGCAGGAACTAATGTCCCGGCACAAGGCGTACGCGCTCTCGCCTCGTCTCTTCCAAAAGTGGCAGCGGATGGTCGCGCCTCCCGGTGAGTTATGCCGCCCTGGTACTTTGAATTTGTTTGACACCAACTTTTCTGGATAAAAACCTGCCACAGTGTCTCGGTTTTACATGTTATTGGGGTGTATGAATTTATTTCACGAAATTATTTAAAGATAAAACCCGTCACAGTGTCTCGGTTTTACATGTTATTGGGGTGTCTGAATTTATTTAAGACAAATATTTAAAGATAAACCCCGTAACAGTGTCTCAGTTTTTACATGTGGTGCCTCGAATTATTTACACATTTTATAAACCCCACACAGGGTCTCGGTTTTAGCATATGCTATTGTGGTGCCTGGATTTATTTCACACAAATATTTAAAGATAATTCCAGACACAGTGTCTCGGTTTTACATGTAGTGTCTAATACACACTGTCATAGCATGTCGTAATCGTCGGTTGCCGTCATGTGTACCGTCATTGATTCATACTTGTGAATGCAAATAAGCGGAATTACTAAAATGACTCAGAGACTGTAGTTGTTTTGATAAGAGTTTTCAGATTCGATTTCCGCAGTAGTTGACTTTTATGTAGTGAATAATAAATATTTGTCAGTATGTGTCTAGGTGTTAAATATCAAGAAATAACCAACGATAATAACTGCATAGTAAATAGTATAAAATATTAGATTAAAAAAATATTACTATACTTTCGCGCGACTTCGCACGCTTTCTTTTTTGCAATTGTTTTCGAATTCTTTTTGTACCTTTACTAATATTTCGTGGTTGTTATAGCGCTTCATCTTTTGAGTAACTGACATTAAGATGTCGTGATTTTTTTTAGATCAGGATTAGTGTCTAAGTTAAAAGAAAATAATCAAAATCAGGCGTAATATGCGCACAACAACAAACAACTACACCATTTTATTTATACTATAAAAACCTATTATAAAAACGATAATACGATTCATGATATTTATAATAGCTATTTTATTAAAAAATACAGTCCTCGCCAAAGTTTTAAATCGCTTCGAATATATTTTATTCGAACTGACTACGCTATTGACCAAGCAAGGTCTTAACAGCTTCACCGGGCTACTAAGGCGAGCGCTTAAGGCACTCAGCCGATTTTATTTTGACAACTAGCTCAAGGGTGCGCGGCACACCTCGGCTTTGGCTGTTGCCTGGTACATGCAATTCGCGACCTATGTAAGCTAACCTAAGCTTAACAATTCATACATATATGAGTTGTTGAAACATATATGTGTACCAAGCATACAACTCAACAACTCTTATATATATTTCGTATCGGATAATATTCTAATTTCAGTGCTTCGAATATAGATGCACAAATATGTATTACTACCTGACCCGTGCAACATCGTCTGCATCGAATCGGTTATGTAATTATTTACATCACATTAGAAACCTCAAAAATAACAGTATTTCTCCACTATTTAATGGATGTCATTATACATATAAACCTTCCTCTTCAATCACTCTATCTATTAAAAAAAACCGCATCAAAATCCGTTGCGTAGTTTTAAAGATTTAAGCATACATAGGGATATAGGGACAGAGAAAGTGACTTTGTTTTATACTATGTAGTGACTAGCGCTCCTGCCCTGATAATAAAAAGAATGAATGCGTGTAACCGTCTCATGCGATTGAATTACAACTTCTTTGGCGTTATAAGAGATGGCGATTAAGTTAAAAATAAATACGTCATTAGAGAATTTTAAAAGGTATTTATTGATTATGTAACGCTAGTAATATATACATTTCCTAGCGGGCCGGGCGGGCTTTGACCTGCCTTGATAATATTAAAAAAATACAGTCGAATTGAGAACCTCCTCCTTTTTTGAAGTCTGTTAAAAAATATCTAAAATTCAACCGCAGCGTCACATAACGGGTCCAATTGTGAATCTAAACCATTATCGGATCCACTAGAACAAAACATCTATATTAATATTATAAAGAGGTAAAGTTTGTGACGTTGTAAGGGGTAATCTCAGGAACTACTGGTCCGATTGAAATAATTCTTTCAGTGTTATATATCTCATTCATCGAGAATGGTTATAGGCTATATATCATCACGCTAAGGCCAATAGGAGCGGAGCACAGATGAAAAATGTTTCAAAATCTTGTCAAAATGTTAGCCCAGAGTAGTAACTGTTACTACGCGGACGAAGTCGCGGGCAGGGGCTATAATCTATATACTAATATTATAAAGAATTTAAGTTTGTGAGTTTGTGACATTGTAGAGGTAATCTCAGGAACTACTAAACCGATTTTGAACATTCTCATATAAAGCCACGTTATTTGTAAGTGTCATAGGCTATATATTATCACGCTAAGACCAATAGGAGCGAAGCAACAATGAAAAATGTTTTAAAATCGGGGTATTTTTTTCCTTTTGAGAGCTTCCGCTACGTCTTAGCTCAAAATAAGTATTCCATGCGTGCGAAGTCGCAGGCAGAAACTATTAACTAATTATATTATCTATAATCTATACTAATATTATAAAGAGGTAAAGTTTGTGAGGTTGTAGGGGGTAATATCTGGGGAGTCGGAGAAAAAGTGGTCGAACGAAAACGTTTCTTACGAACGCTGCCTTAATTATGAGATATATATGATTGAGTTCTAGAGAAAAGTTGTAGCTTGATAATGCCTACTACCGCCCAACGAAGTGGGTACGGGTCGGCTAGTATAATATAAAATACCAAGAATATAAAAAAAAAAAATTATTACTTGTAGCCCAATCCATTCACCAAAAAGTTGTTATTTTAATTTTACATATACACACTTTATTTTTATAATATATAATAGATTACAAATAAAAAATAGAAACAAAACAAACGTAGAATAAACATTTTGAATAGAAGCACAAAATAAACTTTAAAAATGTTTACGATAAAAAGTTACCACGTTACCATGGCAACGTATATAATACTAACGCTACCTACACACATCGAAAGCAATCCAAACGAAAAAAAATGCCCGATTTTGAAACCTTCTTCATTGGCGCTGCACTCCTATTGGTCTTATATATAGCCTGAAGCCTTCCTCGGTAAATGAGCTATCTAAAACCGAAAGACTTTTTCAAATCGGTCCAGTAGTTCCTGAGATTAGCGCGTTCAACCTAACAAACAAACTCTTCAGCTTTATATATTAGTATAGATTTACTTCATAACAAAGAGTTGCTAATAATATGTCCTGTGTTATTATTTATCATATTATATTATATATATATAATATATATTATTAATAGATATTAAAGCATATACGGTACGTGTAACAAAAAAAATAAGTGTGTGTAACCGTCACACGCGGTTTAAGTAAGTAAACCTTCTATAAGAGATGACGATTGAGTTAAAAATAAATACATCATATAAGAATTTTAAAAATCATTTATTTATGTTGTAACATTAGTAATATATACATTTATTATCGTCGACCACTATACATTTTAAAACGTGTTATTTAAGTTCCGAATTAGCTGATAGATGGCACTACAGATAATGAAGCTTTGATTTGAAACCAGATGGCAGCACGGTCGCGTGCCCATATATACATAATTAATTCTATTGTATGATTTTTATTATTATTAAATTTCCAGTTTAATATTTTGTATTGAGAATACAGAAACTAAAGAAAAATACATAAAATACAGAAACGTGACGCCATATTGCCGTAACGGACTTCCGTTGCATCGTCGTCCCGTTACCACCTAGTCGCGCCTAAAGAAGTAGATAGATTGGCTATTGCAATGTCATGAGATTTGTCATGAATTAATGTTTTTTTCTAAAGATTTATGTTATTATTTCAGAATCGCAAAGGCCGGCGAGTAAGCGACGCAAACGTAAAGGCAGCGCGGGGGCGAACGCGGCTCCCCCCGCGCCCGCCAAGAAACGCTCGCCCGGACCCAACTTCAGTCTCGCCTCGCAGGTATGACGCCCTGGTACTTCAATCACATACATCATACAATTTAATACCGCGGTTTCACCCATTATTTATTATTCAACTACTTTCTTTTTCTTCGAACTGACTACGCTATTGACCTAGCAAGGTCTTAACAGCTTCACCGGACTACTAAGGCGAGCGCTTAAGGTGCACAACACACCTCGGCTTGGGCTGTTGTCTGATACATGCGATTCGCGACCTATCTAAGCTAACTATTCATACATATACGTGTTGTTGAAACGTATATAAGTATGAATACGTGCCTTCAACAATCAACAACTGTATCGGTACCAAATTAACGTCCAGAAAAGTTATTTTTTGTTCCTATTATTTATTAATCACTACCATATTATAATACAAAGTCCTTCGCCGCGTCTGTTTGTCTGCCTTAAATGGTGCATCCTTACCGGCCTGCTCTATTTTTCGGTATCTCGGTTCATTGATACAAAGCGACGATGGCATTGAAGGGAACGTGAGGAATAGATTAAATGCAGGTAGGATGAAATGGCGAAATGTGTCTGGGGTAGCTTGTGACCCACGAACGCCTTTGAAACTCAAGGGGACGGTTTATAAAGCTATGATAAAACCAGTCATGCTGTATGCATCTGAGTGCTGGGTTACGAAAAAGACGGATGAGAGAAAATTACATGTGGCAGAGATTCGAATGTTAAGGTGGATGTGTGGTGTGAGTAGAATGGATAAAATTAAGAATGAGTATATCAGAGGAAGTTTGAAAATAGCACCAGTGACGGAGAAGTTGAGGAGTAATAGGTTAGCATGGTATGGGCATGTCATGAGGAGAGATGAAAACCATGTAACTAGAAAATTGTTGAGTATGTTGAGTTTTATAAGATGTAAATATATACATATATAAATTTTCTACAAATATTTACATTAATTTTGGGTTTTTATTATAGTCGTTTTCATAGTAGGAAACGTAACTCTCTCTCTTTCTATCATCACTAACTTCCGTTCGCCTCGCCCGATCACACGTTTTCGTAACGCTCTCGTCACGCATTCACCGACTTCTGCCCAAGTCGAGCGTGCGTAAAGAAGTTGTATTAAAATAACCAAGTTAAGAACTTCTTCTTACTTAAATACTTCTTTAGACGCGAAGCCTTTGGTTTTGTTCAATTTAGTGATTTTGTAAAAATGCTGGGTGATGTATATCAAGCCACTTTGCAATGAGTTATACCATCCAACGACACCTTTACCACGATATTCCAGGACGTGATGGTAGTCGGTGAGCCGTCGCTAATGGGCGGCGAGTTCGGCGACGAGGACGAGCGACTGATCACGAGGCTCGAGAACACGCAGTACGAGGGCGACGGTGTCGAGTGGAGCGCGCCCCCTCCCGCCTCACCCGCCAAGACCCCGCCCGGGAATCACTGACGCCTCCGCGCGCCTCTGCCGCCCTAGTACCTACCGACGTAACTACACGACATAAACACCCCCTAATTATTAATTATAATATACCCCTGATTATTTAATTAATTATTTTTGTTCCTAAAACTGCTGTCCGCTCATTAATTTAAAAAAAATCTGTAGATCAATTTTTTTTTATTAAATATCTAGCTAGAATTTTATGACGTCACGGTTTGTATGTTTGTATCGACTTGTCGATAATATTAGCGGTCCGATAAATGTACTTGCGAACGGTTATTCGAAACACTATACACAATACGAACATTGATGCGAATTATATCGATATTTTTGAAAGTGTGTCTCATTTATTATATATTAGGGTGCACGAAAGGAGCCGCCACTAGCGGTGTTACTGTCGATTTTGCTTTAGCAGTTGCCATAAGAAAAATTATAACATAAAATCTCAAAATATAGTGATTATAATTAAAATATCGATATGGGAATTATCGATAACAATATTTTTGTTTTTAAATTAAAGTATATTGCGATATATTTTATGAAACGTAGATAGTGGTTTTTATTATGAATTAGCATTAAATATAAATAAATTAAATGTACCATGAACTCTGGTTTGTAATAATCTGAAAGATGTATTCGAATCGGTTCAGTATTTTTTAGTATTGACTATTTGAATAAACAAACATGGAAAATTGATTTATATATAGATAATACAGATACACTTTTCTATAGCTCGACATATAGGCACCAAACGTCACTCACAGAGACGTAACACTTCGCATATCGATATATTTATTTCCGTGCGAAACGTCACGTCACTGTACTAGACAGTAACGCCCGGTGCACTCCGGAACAGTCTATATGACCGATTGACCAATCCTCTCACTTTGACCAAAACAGAAATATCGGTAAAGTCCGCTGTCAGTCATCCAAAAAAAGTTTATAGGAGTTGAAACTTCACAAAATTATTAACAATCTTTTTCATACTTGCATAATAATATAATAATTATATTTATAATGTAAATATATATGATAGGTAAATAACCTGTTGTCATGGAAACCGATGAACTATTGAAAATATTTGACACTCCTTTTTAATATATATGTTTATTATTATTGTATATGACATTATTTATAGAGATGAATTACTGTGTACTATATACATTTAGATCATTCGAGGTCTGTCCGTAACGTAACGGGTAACGGAAGTAATATATGTTACATTTTTTTTACCTCAGTAACTAAACTTGTTTCCAAATAAGTTTTTCACTTTAAGTTTAAAGAAATCTAAGTTAAAAAGAAATATAAGTTTTGTAATTAAATTGAATAGGAGAACATGAACTGTTAAGTGTTTTTAGTGAGCGGAAAGCAGATTATAAAGGGGGTAATGTCGTGTAGTTACGACGCAGTACGAGGCCGCGCTCGAAGCCGGGTCAAGGCGCCTCCGCACTATGCCGCCCTGGTACTTTGTAATTTTGACTTTTCAAGAAAACGCGGGCACACGAGATTTTACGGTCAACAGAAATATAAATAAATAAATAAAATAAATAAATATAGGCCTTTACGGATAAATTATTACTTGGTTTTTTATTTATTTCACCTCTCACATTTTTTAAACTGACTACACTATTGACTTAGCGAGACCTTTACAGCTTCACCGGATTACATTCACCTTCCACAGATACTATAAACTCTTTATAGTACTCCTTTATTTTTCGTTATAAAAAGGTTTTTAAGTTTACTTCCTCCTTTTTTAACCTTCAAAAAGGTGGACGTTCTCAAATCGGTCATATTATTTTTTAAAGAGAGCATTTTAATTTTATTGGGCCTTGTATTTTGCAAATACGCTAGAGGACTCAAGTGAATGAGACATTGGTAGAATGATATAAATCCAAGACTGGATGTGTATACCTACCTAACTATTGTCAAAAATGTTCTGGTGCATATTTTTGTTAAAATTTTCTTGTATATTGCACCTATCTTTGTCGCCAACACATAACTAAGCTGTTCTTTTTTGGCGGGATTTTGGTCTGTCATGTAGTGGATTTTATTTATTATTCATAATCTCGTGTTACTTGACTCTATATTGTGTAAAATTGGTGGTGTTTTATGTAATATAGTTTGTTTATTGTGCATAAGTGAAGTGAATGGGAAATAATACCACGGACCATGAATTCTGAGATGCCACAAAAACTCCATGGAAAGTTCTAACAAGAGGGCCACCATCTTGTTAGTTCATTGAAATTATATCAAGAAACTTGTAATATCGATACTCACTTGACAATGGCAGTGATAGTCTACTAGAAGACTGCTTGCCAAAAATGAAATGGAATAAGAACTTGTAATACTATATATATTAACTACTCGACAATGGCAGTAATAATCTAAAAGATACTGTTTGTTAATTTGGAGGAATTGTCCAACAGTGGGCATTGAAAAAGAAAATAGTGCCTGGAAAATACCTAGAATTTATCCGTTCCATGTACAATGATACACATATTAGGCCCGAGGCTGAAATAACCAACGATTTCAATGTAACTGTAGGCTTGCATCAGGAATCGGCTTTTAGTGGGATACTGCGCTGGGAGATCCATTACTACAGTCTGCTTACTCCATACATACTGCTCGAGCGTCGTTTGGGTTTTTGGCGTGTGTTACTAAGCTGTTTTGTTTCTCCCGTTAGAATATGGAAATCACTACTGAGGAATTTAAGTGTATACTCAATTTTATGTTTATACTTGTATAATATAACTATCGTTGTCCCGCCCTGATTAGTAAATATATACCAAAACCTTCCCCATTAATCATTTTATCTAGTGGTGAAAACCGCAAGTAAATCCGTTCAGTAGTTTTTGAGTTTATCGCGAACAGACAGACAGACATACGCGGTAGGGGACTTTTATACTATGTAATGACTGGCTGTGCACGTGACTTCATCCGTGTGAAACCTTATGTAAAAACAGTGATTAATAAAGTCACCTGAATGTATTAAATATGAAAGATACATGTTTATATTGAAGCGCGATATCTGACAAGTAAACCTACTCAGGTAAGCATCAGACCTCATTGCAGTGCGACTTATGTGAACGTGAATCGATCTATCTCCATAATTAATGCAGTACCCATTTTAAAAGTTCTAGTATATTTTACGCGTATTGTAAGATACGTTTTGATATAAAAGAAAACTAAAATAAGAATTCTCAATTTACTACCACTTAGTTTTGAAATTTTTACTTTCGGTTTTATACATCAAAAGAGTATATTTTTTTCAAGTTTCGTTTTGTTTCCAAAAAGAGCATTTAATCGTCTATAGAAATCGATGTGCTTAATATTTTATTGTAAATTTGTTCTGTTCGAAAAACGACTTCCAAAAAATCCAAACTGCAAATATGTCTGCCCTTTAGAAGCACATAACTTGAGAAATAAACATGATACAGAAAAGAAATTGTGTATTCACATTCATATCTACTAGAAGTCCAATTACGCTCAATATGAACGATTTTCAGAACCTCAACTTTTTCCGTTGTCCGCTTCACGTGAAATGCCCCAAGTATCAATCAAATTGTATCGTTTTGGAGAATTTTTAGATTAAAACTTTGTGATAAAATTGCCTGTTGAAGTTTTAAAATAATTCCGTAGATTTATTTGTCACGTTGTTAACCCTTTTCTTGACAATGTGTCTGTAGAGATACATCAGAATTTAAAAAAATTTAGTACCATTATTCTTTAGCGCAAATTTAATATTGTTATATGAATGTTTAGATAATTTCTTTGTTTCCAAAGGCACGTTTAGTTTTTTCTGTTAGATAGACTGATGAGCTGTAAAATTTCAATTTATTACACGTTCTGCCATGTTGCTACGCAAGAAGGAAAGAAAATTTATGAAAATATTTTTGTTTTTACATATTTTATGAGTGGGTACGTAAAATTATAAATTATAAGTATATTTTACACTGAAGTAATTACTTTGGAATCTCTATAATAGTCTGGTTGATGCTATATTTGACTTTTTTAATGGATGTATCTCATCATGCACACTGCCAAGTAAGTAACAATTTTGTGTTTATCTGATATGTATCTCATGGAACACACTGCCTGCTTCACTAACAACTCATACAAGATCATCCCTGTATCTGTATGTGCACACTGCCAAGGTTATCGACTGTTCAGCTGTTCCTATTGGTTGTAGATACAGGTGTTTTCATGAGCTAGCAAAATACCCTCATTGGTGCCAAAACACAATCAATCATCAAATAATAAAAAAACTTCGGTTTCTAGTAGTGAAAGTGAAGTAATTTATACTCAACTCAAACAATCGGTCGCTGCCTTAATTTTTCAAAACTAGGTATCAAAGATAATAAAGCAATTAATTTGATCATGGGAATCTTGAATATGTTGACTATTGGTAGTTGGTCTCAAGCATTTACGTTCGCATAAATAGCTGATCTAATGACACTGAAAAAAATTCAAGAGATATGAATGTACATCCATTTCAACGACAATTGGCTTGATAACGGTGATCGATATTTTAATGTTAGGCTCCTCATTGAAAAAGTACGTCCAATTGAGAGTTTGAGAGGTCCTGATGAAACTAGATTTAGTATTGATGAAATAATGGTACCATATAAGAGCAAAAGAACCGATAATCGGAAACTGTACATAAAAAGCAAGCCTCACAAATGGTACACCCATACAAAATATGGGTAAATATTTGTTAGAGTCTTGGAAATGTCTGTTGGAATTATACAGCGGTATAATAAGGATGTCTTGTGAAATGGCATGACAGCAAAGTGGTCACTGTGGCAAGCAGTTATGTCTTGGAAACGTCTGTAAAAAACGTCTGTCGAAAGCGGTAGAGATAAAAAAAGCCTGTAGCGTAAGGCCAACTGCAGACGTGAAATGTGATGGGTACAATTATTTCCCTACATTTGGGTCCAAAGGACGATGTAAGCTGTGCATCAAAGGCCAGCTACTGTTATGTGCATAGAATATGATATGGGGCTGTGTTTATTACCGAATAGAAAGTGTTTTTTCAATTTCTACAATATAAAATTTTAAAATGAACCTGAGTTTATTTTATGAAAAAAAAAAATACAGACGAATTGATAACCTCCTCCTTTTTTTGAAGTCGGTTAAAAATTGGGCAATGTATCTGCAGAGATACATTATTAGCGTAATATATTTATTCATGTTTTTGGCAATGTATCCCACAAGATACATGTGATATTTTTTTAACTACCCTCATGAGATTTTTTTTAGTTTTTTTCTAGACATCCTTGGGTCATAAGGGTTAAAAGGTATGAATATTATTTTGATATTAAAAAAAATTAAATCTTGCCAAGTCAAGGGTTAATAATAAATCCGTTCAACACAGAAAAGTTTATTTTGCATTTATAAAAGACTAGCTTTTATTCGCAACTTTGCTCGTTTTAATGTACATTTTGAATGTAAAATATAGCCCATGCTATATTTTATTATAATATGGTTTTTAGAGGTGAAATTTTGCGTACAGGTTCTCAGCGCTATAGTAAAAAACATAGCTTAACATTTCCCTAGAAAAAAGTACAATTTCGAAGGAGTAGGTCATATATATATTATATTCGTTGATAGCATTTTATAAATAACATTTGCTACAAAATAATAAAACGACATATAGCTCGTTGTTGACAGATAAGTGTTTATAAATTCTTGAATATCATTTTGTATCTATGGCTACGTGAGTTTGACATTTGACTAATGGATTGTCAACTAAAGAAAAATTCCTCAAAGAGCGAGGAATCATGTAGTTTGGAGATTTTTAAGGATTGGCTATATGTGATAATAGAACAGCTGGTTAACTAGAAGAAAATGCCATGTGGCCTTAAGCTCGCTAATGTACAAAATAAAAAGTGCAATAAAGTATTCATTAATTAATTCAACTAACTTCTCCTCAACCTTGTGTGATATGAATCATTTTTTGGCGGAATTTGGCAATTTCACATAGGCATTGATAACTATAAGTTTGACATATTTGGAAAAACTTTTATAAAATAATACAGTTATTGCTCACATTTCTGTGCTGTTTCTTAAATTACACGTTACGTTTATGGGATGCAATAGTTAAGCCATTTTGTTTATATCTCTTTGTTTATATCTTTAGTTAAATATTATCAGTTTTATTTTTAATAGTTTGTGCAATCAAAAATCATTTAAGTAGGTAGTTTAAACAAAATTAACTTAAGAAAAATCGTATCTGTGAGATAACTGTTCAGATTACTTAATTTTATAACCGGTACGTATCTCTTGGTTCAATTTTATGGCCCTTTAAATAATAAATCCTTATCACAAAGTCGATTAGTGTATAAGACACATTTTACATTTTTTGTCTCTTCGTTCCGGCCAATCTCCACCAATTCTGACGAGACGTTCACTGTCAGTTAACTGTTATTATAAATATTATTTTATGTTACTTTTATTTTATAAAAAAGAGAGTTATGGATCTAGTAAAAGACCAGCATGATTTAAATAGTAGAAACAGCAACAAATTGGTCATTCCATGCTTCAGGCTCGCTAAGTCTAAAAACAGTTTTTAGGTAATAGTGTTAGGTTTTATTATAAAGTTCTAAAACACATTACCAATTTGCCGGATAGCAAGTTCAAAAACCATGTCAAGTGGGTTTTAATATCTAAAGGCTATTTTATAGGGTAGATCAATGTCTGAACGATTGTGACGTCTGGAAATGACTCTCAGTGCATCCACTAATAACAAATGTAACTATTTAGGTTTTGTAAAAATATCCAATATGAAAAGATAAATCAGATCGAGTTTCTTGCCGGTTCCTCTCGATGACTGGGTTGTTTTCCGAACCGGTGGTAGCTTTGTCGTTCGTAAGTACCTTCTCAGGGCCTAAGTTGAATAAAGGATATTTTGACTTTAAAGAAACAAAATAAACAATGTCTAGCCTTGTGCACATTCTATGTCCACTTTCAAATGATAATTGGTTGAGTCGATTATATGTGAAAGTATAACAAACTCACATTTATCATATTAGGTGAGATGTTTAAATTATGAACAGTATTTCTTTATAGTATACAATGGTTCTTTTACTATGAAGAGTATAAAAACACATCAATTTTAAAGTAAAGTAACCAAAATCAGTTAATGTATATGTTACTAGCAGTGACCGCGACTCCGTCCGCGTTGAACCTGATGTACAAAACAGTGATTAATACAGTCATCTGAATGTATTCAATCTAATCTAATCTATTTCTTTTTTTTTATACTAGCACGGCAAAATGACTGCACTGTGCCTGATGGTAAGCACAGTACAATCCAAAAACAATGGTGAGAGACACACTATCCATCGCTGGTCGCCGCTGTCATGCCGGCTTGCGAACAGCTGGATATGCACAGGCTGATCCCGAAACGCGACCCGCAAAACTATCCCTAACCCGAATCACTATGACAGGCTTTTTTGCCATATACATGGTGGTTGCGACCCAGTCAGGCTGTAAAACCCTACCACTCCGCTTATCTACTTTCTTCCCCATCCCTGTACTGAAGTCGTCATTAAAATTAGAATAACTTTTGATAGACTGAACCAATTTTAAAGGAAATAAAAACTAGATGTTACCGGAAGATATGCTTTACGATTTTCTTGGTGAGGTTTTGTCATGGCCGCAGTACTTTAGCAGTGATGCGGATTCATACAAACAAACAGACAGACATTTTTGTAAATGATTGAAATGTATATTATTACTTATTCCTAGACCTGCAACATTTTTTTTTACATAAATCGAGAAAGTATATCTTTACATAGTATAAAACAAAGTCTCCTACTGCGTCTGTCTGTTCGCGATAAACTCAAAAACTTCCGAACGGATTCTCATGCGGTTTTTACCATTAGATAGACTGACTGAAGAGGAACATTTTAGTATATAATTTGTCAAAGATTTTTTCATAATCAGGGCGGGACAACGTCTGCCAGGCCCGCTAGCATACTATATATTTACAATGTTATTGTATATATAGATAGGTAGTTTTCCTTTATTATTAATAATGCTATAAGAAATTAGCATTTATCACAAAAATGAACAGGGGAGCTTAAGGTATGAGGAATTATAAGAATAATCAAAATAATTGTATTTAAAATATTATTCTTTGTACAATTTCAGCGGCTACTATGTCTATGCAAAATAAACCAATATCAATTAATTAGTGAGAAATAAAATTAATAGAAAGAACCTAAGACTGAATTGAAATAACTAAAACAATGGACAATAAAGAAGATATAGTTCCCAAAGAAGGCAGTTGGCATATTATGGCTACAAAGACGGAATTGGACCTGGAGAAATCTCTATCCTCACTGCAGGAAGTTAAAGAAGAGTGCACAGATGATGATTACACTTGGGGCAATTTTTTGGTATTATATATTTTAATTTAATGTTAGTGTGGTAGTACCAGAAAGGCTGGTGTCAGACTGTTTTGTCTAAGAACTAAGTATTTAATGAAAAAATGTTAAATAAAGCAAAATCTAGTTTTGATTTCATTGTTCAACCAAGGACACATGTCAAATCAAAAATACTTTATTCAGTTTAGGCCCTAATAAGGCACTTATGAACGTCAAAGACTACTACCGGTTCGGAAAACAACCCAGTCATCGAGAAGAACCGGCAAGAAACTCGATCGGGTACATTTTTTAAACATATATTTCCAATACATTATACAATGCTTTTAGTGGATGCACAGAGAGGAGTCAATTCCCCGTTTGACATGGTGCTTAAATTTACAGTCCGGCAAATCGGTAACATGCTTTGGGACTTTATTGTAGAACCTAAAACTATTACCTAAAAAACTATTACTGGTTTTGCTAAGTCTGAAACATGGGACCACCAGTTTATTACAGTTTCTAGTATTTAGATTATGCCGGTCCTTTACTAAATTCAGTTTTTCAAAGTTTTTCCGGACATACATTAAATTATCAAGAATGTATTGGGAGGGCAATAATTAAATAAGTAGTTCACTTGTTCACAGTGTTCACTTTTAGTGGAAGAATTTTTGTTCATTATATTTTTAACAACTATTCTATATGTTGGTGTCACTCTGGTGAGCACTCACAAATCCTTTGCCTTCATTTTTTTTGTATATGGGTCATTTCATGTCAAAATGACAACTTTTGGCACAGACCACTTTCCTTTCTCTTAAAAGTGTCAATCTTTTCTACCCTATTGAAAACATTTTTTTTTTTTAATC
Organism: Antheraea pernyi; assembly: GCA_015888305.1. NCBI lineage: Eukaryota > Metazoa > Arthropoda > Insecta > Lepidoptera > Saturniidae > Antheraea > Antheraea pernyi. The sequence continues at coordinate 846,218 of MU158735.1, read as the reverse complement.
TAACAAAAAATGTTATGAATGAAGGAAAAAAATGGTCACTTTTCCCTAATGTCTTAGTGCAATGCTTTTTCATTTTTTAAATACAACATTTATTTGTAAAAGTTAAAAGTTAAATATACTTTTTAGAAAAATAAAACAAAATCTCCTCTACAGTTTTTTTATCGTTTGGGAATAAAAAAGAATTTCATGATGATAGACTATATATTTCATTATAATTTTTTTTATGGAAAACTTTAGTAGTTTTTGCAAATTCCTTGAAATTTTCAGACTTGGATCTTGTTTTCATTATGTATTTAATGTTTTTTTTTAAGAATTTCAATATTCAAATTAATTTAGTTTCAGACTATTTCAAACTTCAAAAGCTTGGTCGAAAATGGACCACAAAAAAAACCTTATGTCACTTTTCTTTTGTTTTTTAACTTTATTTTTGGCAACTAATCTTTTAGATTATAGATGGACTTTTTGTGGCATATCAGAATTCATGGTCCGTGGTATTATTTTCCATTCACTTCACTTATGCACAATAAACAAACTATATTACATAAAACACCACCAATTTTACACAATATAGAGTCAAGTAACACATGATTATGAATAAAAAATAAAATCCATTACATGACAGACCAAAATCCCGCTAAAAACTCCTTCACTTTTCTTATTTGCAGGGTAGTTTAAAAAGTATACAGATTGCTTCTTTTTACTTATAAATAAGTTTTTTGAAACATTCAAACTTTTTGATGACTTTCAGAGGAGAAAAGTTTTTTTTTTTTTTTATAGTAGCACGGCAAAGTGACTGCACAGCGCCTGATGGTAAGCACAGTACAATCCAAAAACAACGGCGACCACCGAGTGATATACTATCCATCGCCGGACGCCGCTGTCATGCTGGCCTGCGAAAAGCTGGATATGCGGAGGCTGATCCCGAAACGCGACTCGCAAAAGCGAATCACTATGACGGGCTTTTTCGCCATATACATGGTGGTTGCGACCCAGTCAGGCTGTAAAACCCTACCACCCCGCTTTCGCCATTGCCTCGTTCGTTATTCAGCAGGGTGCACCACGTGCAGGTAAGGTTGGCTTGGGTGTCTCAAGTCTTAGATGTTATTTGACATCCCTTACACCCCAAAAGATGTAAATTGGTTATGAAATGTCCCATATGTTAAACTTTAATAGCTTAAGTTTGTGTGTTCTATATAGCTACATCATTGGTCTAACAGGTTATGTATTCCCTCACATAGGAACGACGCTGTGCCACAACAAATAGCAGTTATAGTATTCTTTAAAGCATTTTGTATAGTGCATTTGTACTAGAACTATCTTATATTGCACGACGCAGCAGTAACTTTGAAAGAATATTTGGACACAATGCAGAGAAACTCATTCAACTCTTTATATGATGAGTCCTGCCTTATATTGACATATATAGAAACCAATAGAAATTTTGTAGGTAGTAGAGCCACACTGAAGCTATTACTGGTTTCAGCATGAATGGGCCAGCTCGCCGGGGTACTGCCACCCGACACACTGAAACAGCCACGTGTAGTAACAGTGCTTGCATTGTTGCTTTACGTTCGGTCAGTGAGAGCGTCAGATACCCAACCCTCCCCGCCTCCCCACTCCCCCTTCTCCCAAACACAGGCTGGCGACACACTTGCGACGTCTCTGGTGTCGCAAGTGTCTATGGACGGTGGTGATCACTTAACATCAGGTGACCCATCTGTTCATTTGCCTCCTATGATATATGAAAAAAAAAACAATATTCTTTTAAATATCTATATAAAAATTGTAACGTGACATGTACAAACAAAACTACGGGTTTATTTATGTTGAAATAATTGAAATTTCAGTACGAACCTGAAGCATCAGAAGCAATAGAATTTAAACCAAATCACAGTTCTGGCTATGATTTGGTACCACATCTAAAAAATGAATTATGTGAGGAAGAAGATGTGGAACTAACTTGCCATTCGGGAAATCGAATAGCCTTTGAGGTGAGGTTTATTTATTTTATCTTGCTTATCATTCACTACCTGTGCCCGCGACTTCGTCCGCGTGGAAACTAATGTAAAAAAACAGTGCCTTATAAAGTCATCTACTTATTTACTTTTCTCTCATACTTACACAGCATTGTTATTAAAATTACAATACCTTTTGATAGAGTGAACCAATTTTAATGAAACCAAGATTAAATGTTACTCGAAGATATGCTTTATGCTTTTCTTGGTGAGCTTTTATCGTGAATGCAGTACTTTAGCAATACTAGGTCTTCATAAGAACAGACATTTCTAAAAATAATTGATTTCGTTCGTGTGGAATAGTTACTTTGGGCTAACGCTAAAATGCAGTGGAAGCTCTCAAGAGGAAAAAACCACGATTCTGTAATATTCTTCATTGGTGCTACGCTCCTATTGGTCTTAGCATGATGATATATAGCCTATAACCAGTGGCGTAGCGTGCCTTGTCGGGGCTCCGTATAAAAATTTTTTTGGAGGCCCTTATATGGAGGTAAAGATTTTTCACAAAAGAAAAAAAATATTGTGAGAAGAAATATTTATTTATCACATAATTTACCCATTTTACAAATAAAAATCGAATAGTAAGTAAAACGGGGAAGTCCCGCAGCCCGCCAACGATGTAGAGTGTTGCCAACTTTTGAACGCACGCTTAAGGCGGGAAAAAAAGGAATTGCTTTATAGAATTTTGTCATTTGTAAAATAAAATAAATTAGAAAGTTTTTATTCTTTTTCCTTACACACTTTGGGGGCCCCCGTGGCCCGGGGGCCCCGTATAATTGATACGGCAAATACGGCGGTAGCTACGCCCCTGCCTATAACCTTCCTCGATAAATGAGCTATATAACACTGAAAGAATTTTTCAAAAAGGATCAGTAGTTCCTGAGGTTACCCCCTACAACGTCACAAACTCAAACTTTACCTCTTTATAATATTAGTATAGATAAGTTCACATTTAAGTGTCACTTAATGTTATCACTACACTTTCAGATTACTATCTAAACAACTTCAAATACTAGTGTTTATTATTATAGTGTTTATTAGTTTTATAATAAAGTAAATGGTGTTATTTTATTTTAAAAATCCAACGCCTTTAATGCGAAAGTACAAATTTGGAAGATCTAATCTCACATTAGTGTTGGGAAAATAGGTCGAGACAGATCTCACGACATCTCATAGGGAGTGAGGGAGGGGTTTTGACAATCCTGAAAAACGCCTTACGTAATTTGTTGACGTTCCCTATAGTATATATAAAAATGCAGACGAAGTCATTGGTGGCTACTAATAATATTAAATATTTACTGTTAATGTTCTCCAGGATGATGGAATGTTAAAATTTATAGAAGACAAACAGGAACATAATAATAATAATAATGAAAAGCAACGTTTTTTTCTAAACACAAAGAACGAGAATAAAGAATACCAAGTAACAATAAAAACAGAGAGGTTAGAAGATAGTGATGTTTTAAATGAAGACGAAAAGACTAGTGTACATTATGATATCCTGGTAACACCAAAACTAGTTCAATGCAAATGGTGTGATAGAATATTTAAAAATAGGTGAGTACTTCTAAATAATGGTCTAGGTCAGGGGTTCCCAAACTTTTTCAGTGCGCGGCGCCCTAATCTAGCAAGTCAGTCGAGATAGATACAATCGATAGATATACTTACCGTAATACTAGAAACAAATATTATAGAATATATATCATGGATATGTGTGTGTTGGGAATTTAATAGCTTACGTTGTACCCGCCAGTAAGTTAATAAGCCAGAATGCTTACACTCTAAGCTGGCTCTGAGGTTTTTAACATAATGTTGACTTGTATCTCCAACTATCTATCTACATCCAACGTTAAATAGAACTACCGTTGAAACTGAAGATATAAACCTGAAATAGAACCTCTGTTCCATAGTAGGAATTCATAGGTATTCATAGCCTAAAATTTTGTCCTGGCTGCTATTTCGATAGCAGATAATTTAAATTCAAATATAGACACTGCTCCAATTTGAGAATAACTAATTTCAAATAGAACTTTTCCATTTCAGCATGAATAACCTTAAATAGAACTTTTGTCCATTAGAGGATGAATAAACTCAAATCTGTTCCATTTGAAAATGAATAAACTGACATAGAGTTTCTATGCCATTTGAAGGTTGACTTAAACTTGTAACAGAACTTCTGTCCCATTTAAGTGTTAATAACCTCTAATGAAAATTCTATTCCATTTGAGCTTGATTAACCTGATATAAAACTTCTGTCCTATTAGAAAATGAATAACTTGAAATAGAACTTCTATCGTCCCATTTCAGGATGAATAAACTAAAATAGAACTTTTGTTCCATTTGAAGTTGTATAATTTCTAAAAGGAGTTTTTGGCGGGATCTTGGTATACCATGTAGTGGTCTTTATATTTTATGTTGGTGTTGCTTTACGTAATATAGTTTGGTTATTGTGCACATGTGAAGTGGATCGGGAATAATGCCACGGAGCATGGATTCCGACTTGCCACAAAAATTCCATGGAAAGTTCTAACTAGATGGCCACCATCTTGTTAGTTCATTGAAATTATATCAAGAAACTTGTAATATCGATACTCGCTTGACAATGGCAGTAATAATTTAAAAGATTGGTTGCCAAAAATAAAGTTAAAAAATTAATCTAAAGTAGACCTTCTGTCCCATTTGAGATCTCCTACATACAGATAACCATTAAATCATGAAATAATACTTGTATTAGTGTGTGGTACCAGCCACACACTTAATAACGGATCTCAGCAGACCAATCGTCGCTGTATTGTATAAGAAGTACTGTCTGATGTGGAGACTTTAAGTTTCTTTTATTTTTAGATTCCATTTATTGAAACACAACACTGTACATATGAAATTAAATATAAACATCACAAGCTTAATAATTAACAATTCAAATGACAAAATTGTATCAATAAATGAAAGAAAGAGCAAACGTATTCACAGCAAGTTATACCACTGCAAAAAATGCAACAGTCGTATGCAGTATTGTAATAAACAGAGACATATAGAAACTGTACACTCTAGCACAGAGGCTTTCTGTTGTGATCTATGCGATAAAGAATTCAGATGTATCAAATATCTCCAAAAACATATGACCATACACAAATCGAAGAAATCTAACAGTGTCAAGTGTCAACACTGTGATAAAAGCTTCAAACACAAATACAACCTGACTTGCCATGTAACAAATTGTCATAGTAACGAGGTGCTTCAATGTAACTCTTGCGGTAAAGTCTTCAAAAGTAGGCCTTATTTATTGACGCATATTAAGAGAATTCATCAGGATTACGGGAAAGTCTTCGAATGTTGGTGCGGGAAAGAGTTCCTAACGCCAAGACGTTTGGCATATCACAAGAGGGCGCGGCATGGTTAGTGATGGTGAAAAAAGGCGGATCAAGCAACGAGTTTAATCAATAAATGAACATTTTGTAAACACATTGTCTATATTCAATTTTTTTTTTTTTTGGTAATTGTATTTAAACAAATAAAGTAACTCTGGGATTATGGATTGGAGTCATGGTCGTTTTTCCTGCAATTTAATTTATTTCAATTAAATGCAATATTACAAACATATAATTGTTTTATTTCATTTTATCTTGTTTGGGATATCTAATGGGATATTATATACATGCTGTTATTATTTTTACTAGTACATACCTTAAAAGTACTTTAGAATGAAACTTTTATAATGGGTTAATTAGATATATATTAGAAAAGTGTGTGCAGTCCACATGGGGTGGTTTAAAGGTGATGGAGCCACGCTGAAGCTATTACTGGTTTCAGCATGACTGTGTCGGCTCACCCCCGGTACTACCACCCGACACACCCACGTAAAGTAACAGTGCTTGCATTGTTGCGTTTCGTTCGGTCAGTGAGAGAGCAGGAGGCCCACCTCCCCTAAATCTCCCCTTGGTGTTGCAAGTGTCTATGGACTGCGGTGATTACTTAACATCGGGTGAACGGATTGTTCGTTTGCCTACTATGACATAAAAAAATGTGGTACAAGTGAACCTCCTAAAAATCAATAAAATATATAAGTAATAAAGTGAAACAGTACACAATGCTGGTTATAGCGCCTTTTTCCGTTTAACGCACACGCATAACGTACAACACTCGAGGACCAGAATTAGTGCAATCTATACATATAATATAATATATATACATATACATATAATAAAAATGTAACTGACCGCTGTCTGTACATTAAGTATATATGAGAAAAACTATTATTAGGGGTCTTTATAAATGCAATAGAACCCAAAACAATGATTTTTAGAATTTTTGTCTGTTTGTCTGTTTATCTGTTTGTCTGTTTGTCTGTGCGTTTGTGCACGCTAATCTCAGAAACGCCTTATCCGATTTAGATGTGGTTTTCACTGATATATCGTGGTAAGGTTCACTTAACATTTAGTGTTTGTTTCATGTCAATCGGTTCGTAAATAAAAAAGTTATGCCAATTTAAAGAATCACGTCGAACATTTGTTAAACTATCTAACTACTGTTCTTTCTCTTTTCAGTAGCATTGACTGCAACTTTACTAAATTTCATTATAATAATAATGGTCTATATAAAATTATGATTACATAATAATAAAAATAAAAATAAGGGAAAAATGATCAGTTTCGGAAAATTAAATTAACCAATGTCAGTTGACCTCAGATCTATATGATCAATCATATGAAATTGGGTTCAGCTTAGGCTGGTGATGTAGGTTGTACACGTCTGCGCAGGTATATAAAGCGCGCCGAGAGCCGCGCCGCTGCTTCGTAGTCCGGTGAAGCTGTAAAGACCTTAACAGGTCAATAGCATAGTCAGTTCAAGAAAAAAAAAAACGCGCCGCTGCTTACAGCATTCAATTATTCGCAGCAAACGCACGTATTCCGGAGGCGCATGGCGTAACAGTTGCATTCGATAACACTGACTGTTTGCATAGTTCATCTATTCTATCTATCTTCTTCTATATACATACATATAATAAAAATGAAGTGGGTGTATGTAACATCAAAATAAATTTTTTCACTGATTGGGTATGAAAGTATACACGCTTCTGATAACAAAAATGCAATTTTTAAAATTTTTGTCGGTCTGTCTGTCTGTCTGTTTGATCCGGGTAATCTTCGAAACGGCTGAACCGATTTTGTCGGGAATTTCACTGGCAGATAGAGAAAATTACAGCGCGTTACTTAGGCTACTTTAAATTAGACTATCTGTTAACCGCGGCTTCGTCTGCCATGCTATCTTCAAAACGATTCGATCGATCTTCAGATCACTTTCACTGGCAGATAGCTGATCTTATAAAAAGTAATTTAAGCAATTTTAGTTTATACTAGCTGTTAACCGTGGCTTCGCCCGCTGTGCTATCACCAAAACGGTTACATCGATTTTCACGGGAATTTCAATGGTAGATAACGAACCTAATAAAAAGTAATTGTGGTTATTCTATTTTAGGCTAGCTGTTACCCGCGACTTTGTCTGCATGAAATTTAGCAAGATTTCAACTTATTCTTTATTTTTAATGACAGAAATAATTATCGGCTTATTGTTTACAATTCGACATTATAATTATTAATAACATTAATGATATAGAGGTCTTCCTAATAAGAGTATTACGTAAAGAGTTCCATAATACAATTTGTTGCGGAACAGACAAGCGTTTATTTTTTGTATAGTCACTAAATCTTAATTATAATAAGGGCAAAGGTAATTTAATTGTAATGTAAATATAAATCTTTATAATAATATTATTAGTTATTGTTTCAATAGTTCCTTATACAGTGTAAGTGAGCACTGAGGTAGTTATATGGTTGGTTATGGTTCCAAATATTATGCTGATGACAAACCTCATTTGGCACGCTCTTTGTATTTATATATCTAATGTACACGTTACATGTTACTTTTAGTGGCGTGCGCGTCGTACTTACAATTGTCTTTAAAGAGCGTTTCTGTAATTGTACATAGTCTCACAATTCTATAATTATTTAATA
>MU158735.1:815104-837381 GCA_015888305.1 Antheraea pernyi | reverse complement strand
ATTGCCATTATTATAATTAAGATTTTGTTACTATACAAAAAATAAACGCTGTCTGTTCCGCAAGAAATTGTATTATGAAACACTTTACGTAATAACGTTTCTAATCTAAGATCTTTTTAGGGAGACCTCTATATCATTAATGTTATTAATAATTATAATGTCGAATTGTAAACAATAAGCCGATAATTATTTCTGTCATTAAAAATAAAGAATAAGTTGAAATCTTGCTAAATTTCATGCAGACAAAGTCGCGGGTAACAGCTAGCCTAAAATAGAATAACCACAATTACTTTTTATTAGGTTCGTTATCTACCATTTGAAAGTCCCGTGAAAATCGATGTAACCGTTTTGGTGATAGCACAGCGGGCAAAGCCACGGTTAACAGCTAGTTTAAACTATCGCGAATTGCATGTATCAGGCAACAGCCAAAGCCGAGGTGTGACGCGCACCCTTGAGCTAGTTATCAAAATAAAATCGGCTGAGTGACTTAAGCGCTGGCCTTAGTAGTCCGGTGAAGCTGCTAAGACCTTGCTTGGTAAATAGCGTAGTTAGTTCGAAGAAAAAAAAATCAACGCGAGTAATCCTCATATTATAACGAGGTAGTTTGTATATACTAGCTGTACCCGCAGCTCCGCACGCGTTTTTTAAAATCGTATTAAAGAATTATAGAATTGTGAGACTATGTACAATTACAGAAACGCTCTTTAAAGACAATTGTAAGTACGACGCGCACGCCACTAAAAAGCTGCGGGTACAGCTAGTATACAATATAAAGGAGACCGCAAATATAAGAAACAGTCTATAATGTGTTCTATCTCGTACTCTTCCACGTTAAATCCTCTAGATGTGTATATTTGTCTCTTTTTAGTGTACCTTTTTCGTTTCATCGACTTTTCAAATTACAACAGGGATAAAGAGATATATCACTACAAAAAGTTTTTAATTTCATATTGTAGAAATTAATTTGAACATTTATTTAGATCTCGAATAAACTATCTTTTCAAAGATTAATTACAAGTTAGGTTGTTTAATAAGAAAAATACAACATCAGAATTATAACATCTTTCTTTTACTCGAATGTTGAAATTCAAAATGTATTTAACACTATCGGCTCCAACAGACAATGTCCCGCCGTAATAATAAAAAAAACTTGACAAATCATATACCTTTAGGTTCCTCATGAATCACTTTATCTACTGGCGAAAACCGGATGAAGATCCGTTTAGTAATTTTTGAGTTTATCGCGAACAGACAGACAGGCGCGGTAGGAGACTTTTGGCTGGATAATGGACTGTTTCAATTTTTTTAGGAACTATGCGTACAATAAAAAAAAAATTAATTAAAAAATGTCACAGGAAGAAATTTATAAAAGTTTGTTAAAACAAAATTATTCTAGCATTGCTTTTCATTTAATCATCTTTCATTTTTTGAGACATGAGACATACTCTTCGACTTTTATTTTACGAATAAAAAAGCACAAGAATCAAACGTAAACATTACAGTCATAGGATTGGTACATTTATATTTTGATAGTCCTCTTAGTAGTCTGTGATAAACACTAAAAAATGTACAGAGCACGTCAATCTTTTTGGCCGCTCTATCCTATTCCAAGGGTATAGTGATAAGTTATCTTTGTGTCTTTTTTTAAACTATTGACGACATGTGTAAACAAGAACTTATATAGGTTATATTCAGAACGGCCAAAAAAATTGGCATGAACTGTATTTCTATGCAGTGATGGCAATTAAGTGACTTTGTCTCTAGAAACGACTTTTGTTTAAGTTTTGGCGACTTATGTAATGACTATTGTAGTCAAGATCAAAGCCGTTTTAGGGCTTCTAATGAATACATATTTTGTTAACTCCATACGGAATTATATAGTGTCAAAAGAAATATATATAAAAGAAAATGAGCCGTCACGGGACGCCTGGCAGATGTGAAACACATATGTAATGGAGTAAACAACACTGTATACACCACGATACACTATAGGTATGCGAGCTCAGTGCGGCAAGGGAGATTGCGCACATTCGCTTGCGCATGATATTACGTCGCCACGTCTCGCCACGCCAATAATCAGGTTTACACTCGCCTATAGGTGTTTCACATCAAAAAACAAAGTTATTCTTTTACAACAAAAACATTGAACAACAAATTAGCTTTTATGAGACAATTTTTTGAGATATTAAGTAAGATGAATAACTGACACATAATTAGAATTATTTTAATTTTAAATGTTTTTAATTTTACCAATAATAATAATATTAAATGTTTCTAGGATATTAATCAAATTGTGATAGAAACAGCAGTGTACGTAATTGTTACAGTCATGGTGATATAATTAATTAAAAATTAATGTTTTATATGTATTTAGATTATAATTAAACTACTACTAATCTCTTGTGCCTCATCCAGAACAAAATCCTGAGTTTACTCCTGATAAAATCAGTTGTTGTGACTTTTAATATTTTGAGTTTAAGGACTCAAATTTATTGGAGTTGGCAACACTATTCGTTTGTTGTGGTTCTATAAAAATGTTTTGTTTTCTATTTTCATATCTTTTCTTGACTCTTGTTATTCTGTGTTCCTTGAAACGTGAATTGTAACAAAATATCAATATGGTTAATTGTTCCATACGAAAATGTAAAAACAGGAGCGTCACAGGATGTCAAGTGAGATTTTTCTCATTTCCTAAAGACAAAACTATAGCAAATTTGTGGCTCCAGTGCTGCAGACCTAAAACAAATAGTAGAAGTGGTATGTACTTATACATTTTTGATTGAACTAGACTTTTACTGGTTAGAGTTTTTTTTATGTATTAACTAAGTTTCACAACCTAATGAGGTTCTTCCATTGGAAGTAAGTAGTTAAGATATTTTATTATTGTAATCACAGTACAGTGGTCCAATTTGCAAAATTCTTTCAGTGTTTTATAGCTCACTAGCCTCTGTCCGCGAGTTCGTTTGCGTGGAATAGATACTTTAGGCTAATGTTAACACGTAGCGCATGCTCTCAAGAGGAAAAAACCCCGATTTTGAAATATTCTTCATTGATGTTACTCTCCTATTGGTCTTAGCGTGATTATATGTAGCCCATAACCTTCCCCGATAAATGAGCTATATAACACTGAAAGAATTTTTTAAATCGGACCAGTAGTTCCTGAGATTACCCCTACAACCTCACAAATTTTACCTCTTTATAATATTATTAGTATAGATTTATCGAGGAAGGGTACAGGCTGCATATCATCACGCTAAAACTAATAGGAGCGAAGCAACAATGGAAAATGTTTCAAAAATCGGGGTTCTTTTCCTTATGAGAACTTTATATGTTAGTATTAAGTCCGAAGTAACTAAGTAACCATGCGGACAAAGTCGTAGAAACAGTTAGTACGTTATATATAGGTATTTGAACTCAAACTTTCGTTTTCAGGTATAGTATGTTCAGTTCATTTTCTGCCGACTGATTATCAAAAATCATCAAGTCGTATATTGATGAATGAATCACTGGAGAGATGTAGGATTTTAAAACCGGACGCAGTACCTTCATTGCATCTCGATGACATTGTTTCAACAGCACCTTTCCGCTCAGTACATGTGGTAAACAAAAGGTAAATCATCAAATCTTAATAGGAGTCTAAGGTGTCTGTACTTTTTAAATTTTCATCAAAAAAATTGTTGCACTAGTCTCAGAATTTATATATATAAAAGAAAGTCGTGTTGGTTACACTATTTATAACTCAACAACGGATTTACCGATTCGGTTGAAAATTGGTGAGGTGGTAGCTTAGAGCCAGGAGACGGACATAGGATATTTTTTATCCCGTTCGACAGCGTTACCGAGTGACTTGACATAAAACGTCAGTCACTATAAAACGTGGTTTAATAAAAACGCTTACCAGCTCACAATTTACGCCTGAAGGTTGGCTCCGTAGTAATCATGCTTCGAAACATAAACCAACCGAAACTGTGCAACGGTACGCGTTTGGTGGTTAGAAAATTGATGAACAATGTAATTTACGCGACGATACTCAAAGGAAAATTCGAAGGTAAGGAAGTTCTCATTCCGAGGATCCCGATGATCCCAACCGATATGCCGTTTGAATTTAAAAGACTTCAATTTCCGATCCGTCTTGCATTCGCCATTACCATCAACAAATCACAAGGCCAATCCTTGAAAGTTTGTGGTTTGAATCTAGAATATCGACGTTTTTTCCCATGGTCAATTATATGTGGCATGTTCATTGTTCATCATGTGGTAAATTTGATTATTTATTGCATTTAAGGCGAAACAGAGTTCGCCGGGTCAGCTACTAAGTAATAAAACAAAATATAATTAGATTAATTAAAAGTTTGTTATCTTATCAATGCCTTGGAATATGCCTTGGAGAAATTGATATTTATTTACTACCTATGCCTGCGACTTCGTCTGTGTCGAACCTTCTTTAAAAAGCAGCGACTAATAAAGTCATCTGAATGTATTAAGTCCAATTAGTTATCTCCTTTTCTCTCGTCTCACCGTCATTAAAATTACAATAACTTTTGATAGAGTGGACCGATTTTAATGGAACAAAGACTAAGTTATTGTCGGAGATAAAGCATTATGATTTATGAATACTTTACCAGTGATCCGTGTTCATACAAACAGACAGATGACATTTCCACAGAGTACGTTAATAAATAGAGTTCGCACTCGTTCTTTCCAATCAGCGCCTCTATAATATGAGTTTCGAACTAACATTGTTGGTTATAAATGTACATTTATAGCTATGTATGTATGCATACAGCGGTACTGCGTAAATCGTATATAAGTTTTTATCATTTTTATTTGTAATGAATATATTCATCGTAAGGCATATCTAAATCCAAGTATGTATATGCAGGAGTCAATGTTTATAAGTAGATCCGGACATAGATAATATTGTTTGTGGGGGACAAGAAAATTTAAGGGAGCACACTCTCGTAACAAATACGTAAACAAAGAGAATGAAAAGAAATAGTTCAAAGTTGTCAGTTTGAAATGTCAAAATTAAATGTCGTCCACCATCTTTTGTTATCAAACTTGCCAAAAAAAATATATGATAGTGCCATCTAGACAGTGGATTGATAACCAAAAATAGACGAGCCTTTTCCATACAAATCCGATTCTGAGAAGTGAAAATAGTGTGGACATTTCTACAATTGATTGCAATGTAATATATTACTTGTTCGTAGACACCTCCAAAATTTTTTTTGCCAACATCAAAAATGTACAGACACATTATAGATTATGAAAAATTTAAAGATACACCTCAAAATGCTTGTTTACTCTGTTTCAGTCTGGAATCTGCAGTAGAATATGTGTTACCAGATGTACTTGGAATAAATAATTTCGGAATCCCACATGCTCTAAAACCCAATAAAATTGAGACACGTTCTGTAGAGACACAGACAATAGAAGAAAGGATGTGGTAACTTTTTGAAATGAAAATTTCTTTAGGCGCGTCGAGCGATATTTTTGCCAGGAGATAAATTTATAATTTGCGTCATGACATGCTTTGTGTACATGTAATATTGATAATTTGCAGCTCATCATACGTTTGATTGATTTATAGACTTTATAAACATATATATAATTATTGTTTCGAGTGCCAATATTAAAGTAAACGACACTAATGTTAATAATTTCCATTAAAAACATTGAGCCGTTACGGGACGCCTGGCAGATGTGAAACATCGAAATTGTTTTGTTTATATGCATAAAAGAACAGACAGGAATCAGCTATGGCGTAATGAAAAGATTCTTCGATGAAATAATTACTGTTTATTTATTTTATTACATAAATATTCATTTTTATTAAATACAAAAATTCAACTAGGCGCAGGCGCGGTGTCTTTGGCGGTATTTATCAAAGGGCGCTATGTCGTCGGCGCGTGCCGCGTAACATTAGTATAACGAGTGGCCGACAAAATAATTTTTAATATTACATTTATGCAGATAGGCTTGCAAATGTTTTTGAATATTTCATTAATCACTATTAATTTATTTCATTATTAGTGCAAAGTTCGTGTTTTGCGTCGCCACGTGTCGCCACGCCAACAATCCGGTTTATCCTCTGCTATAGATGTTTCACATCAAAAATTCTGAAATTGTAATATTGTCTTTCACACTGTAATTAATATGAAAATTCAAAAGTGAACACATTTATTTTTTTGAGTTTTAACCTATGTCGGCAGCACTTACGATTGCCTCGACTTTCTTTTTAAATTGAAATCTATTGTATTAACTGTGACTAATATATTCATTTCAGTCGGCACACTGAGACGATACCCGTATCTGAATATGAAGAGCTGATGAGAATGAAGGATAATTTCGAAGTGTTGAACAAGAACTTGCAGAAGATATTCACCCCGGGACAGATAACGTGTCTGTTGAGGCCCGATGAAGCACGGGTACATTGGACTGAAGAGGACATCTCAGCTGCAGTTACTCTTAGAAATATCAGTCAACAGGCATATGATTACTTGAGAACGACGTTACATGTCCCTTTTCCCTCACAATCGACAATTAGTAAATGGATAAAAACTAATAGGAACGATGCCAGAGTGAGAGAGAATGTCCAGAGAGAGATAAATGAAATTTAAGAATATTTGGCAACGAATCTACCAGATTATTACTCGCCAATGGCAGTATATTACATTAATATTACAATGGTCATGTGATATATTCAAAGTTATTGCAAGGTGGTAGAGGCACGCTGAGGCTATTACTGGTTTCAGCATGAACGGTTCAGCTCGCCCACGGTACTACCATCTGGCACACAGAAACAGCCACGTGAAGTAACAGTGCACGCATTGCGTTGCGTTTCGTTCGGTCAGTGTGAGCGCCGGAGGACCATCTCCCCCTCCCCTCCCCTTCCCCTTCCCTTCCTCACCTCCTCCCCAAACACAGTCTGGCAACGCGACTCCTCTGGTGTTGCTAGTGTCTATGGACCGCGGTGATACTTAACATTAGGTAACCCACCAGTTCGTTTGCCTCTTATGATATAAAAAAAGAACCTAATAAGATGTTGGAGCCTTGGTTAGAAACTCGCAATATAATTATCCTTAAGTATATCTAAACTCAGGGCAAAATCGAAATAAAATCGTGGCTAATAGTTCAATCATTGTAGCTCTTGACAACGGTTTTGACAAAAATTTTTGGCAACGAATCTTCTAGTGGATTATACTGCCATTGTCGAATAGTTTATGATGTACCAAGTTTCTTGCGATCACCTAGATGTTCTAACAAGATGGCGCCCCTCTGTTAGAACTTGCTAGAGAGTTTTTATTTAGAATTCATGCTCTGTGGTAAAATGTAAAGTCAAATATCACAAGATTATGAAAAAAAAAGAACCACTACATGCTAGACTAAGATCCCGCCAAATTTGTAATTTAAGATTAAAGATATTAATTTAGGATTTAAGTATAACCCAAGGGGGGCGTTGCCCACTTGTGTTAAGCAGTGTGGGGGGGGGGGGTCTATAATATTTGGTTAGAGAATACTTTAAAAAAGGTTGCCCAATTGAGAGGCCTATACATTGAACTTTTCACGTGCGTTTAGTTAAAGAAAATACTATAAACGGTATTATTTTGAGAAGTTCAAAGATTGGCCAATGTATTATTTCTGCTAGCTGATCTGTTCCGACAGCAGAAGTGGATGCTACGTGAGTTAGATGAGTCTGCATTAAATTTGCGGTTTTCTTCAATACGAAAAGCCATTCCAAATGTAGAATCTAATTGTCATTATTCAACCTGTATTGTTACATTTTAAAATAAATTAAAACCTATTTTAGCCATTCCTGATATTTAACATTATATTTCAAGATCTTTTTTTTTTCGAACTGACTACGCTCTATTGACCTAGCAAGGTCTTGACAGTTTCACTGGACTACTAAGACTCGAGTGCATAAGGCACTTAGCCGATTTCATTTGACAATTAGCTCAATGGTGCGCATAACTCGGCTTGGGCCGTTGCCTGATACATGCAATTCGCGACCTATATGATCATTTAAGATCATCAAATTTTGTACAGGTAGAACATGAATATTATAAAAAAAATCATATGAATGGCAAAATTTGAACTTCGTTCTAGGTGTATAAAAATAGGAAATCTAAAAAAAAAATGAACAATGTCATTTTTATTTAGATCATTTTGAAATGCAATGGTTCACATATTGTATTGGCTGTATAAGTTAGAGCATTTATTACAAACATAGATAAACTCGAATATTAAACAAAATATGAATTTCCTGCAAATGACTTAAAAATCTAAGAAGTTTTTTTTTAATCTAAGCCATTGCATTTACGGTTTATACCGTAAGTAATATGTAACTACATAAGGAAAATTGCAAAGTAAGAGATTAATAATATATCGCATAAAAAGAGATTGTCCAGAAAATTTTATAATGCACATGGTCTTTGTCAATAAGTAATACCTATGTATCATTGATCGAGAAAGTGATTTAGTGCCTAGAGATTGTATTTATTTATTATCAATAAATATTTAAAGTATGAATGTGTAATTTAGTGTCCCCCAATACAGTTTTACCTTAACACGACCCTGTTCATAATCGACATAGCGACTCCGTATAACAACTGAAACGTCTTCTTCTTTTTTTAAATAGCAACATTTGTGCGCACACAATTTTGCCAATGTCAAGTGAATGGAGCCATAAACAATGGAGATTGCGCGAGACAATTAAACAATTATCTTTATATCCAGACCGGGCTATCTACAAACAGACATCACAAAGAAAACACATGGAAACTAAACACACAACATATTGTTCGAAAACAGACTTACACAGGAGCATTACACTAAAATCTAAAGTTTAATTTTGTTAGTATTAATAAATTTCGACAAGCGTTCTAGAATTATATGGTTATCCGTAACAAGAGTTAAAAGACAAATTATGTTAGTAGGACGGGGAATAGAAGGAAGTAGAACATCATAGAGAGAGACTCTGTTTCTAGGGCAATTAAAAAATATGTGATCCGGTGATCCGTCCTCTAAGCCACATTCACAAATAGAGTGATCCCTGATCCTTATTTTATTCAAATGTGCTGGTGTGCTGACGTGCCCAAGGCGCAAGCGGCAAATAATAGAGACAACATTTTTACTAACATTTCTAAATTTAAAAATCATCACAGATATCAGTTTGCAAAGATCCATAATGTTTGCCCTTTAATTTCCGAGACAAATCCCAACTCTTTTGCCACGCATCAAACAATCCTAATTTAGATAATAAGCATAAGTCCCTTTCGTAAATTCTATAATGATCCAAGGAACCCGACTGAACAGCAAATTTGGCACAGGACTCCACAGTTTCATTGCCCGAAATTCCACAGTGCCCCGGGATCCAGGCAAGAACCGTACTAAAACCTAAATTGTAACACTCATACAATGCTTTCCTAATTGTAAGTATAACTGGGTGTTTATATTTGAAACGGAAGGGTTAGATAAAATCACTTCAAGGCAGCTTTTGCTGTCTTTACCTATGAAATTGCCGTTCTGCAGTACTGGCCATTTCAAATCAAAATAATTTTTGTTTGTCTAAGGATTCTAATTTGAAATTAATTTTATTTTAAAAACATGGAATTCTTTTTCCAAAAGTAGTCATTTGTTTATTGATTAGTGTTACATTTTCATCGCATTTCAATCTTTTTTGTCATCATGGATACGTTAAAAATTCGAGTAATTATGGAATATGAGTACCGTCGTGGCAGCAACGCGGCACAAGCGGCACGCAACATCAACGACGTTTACGGAGCTAACACTACAAACCAACGCACCACCTGTTATGGGTTTGCTCGCTTCCGTTCTAGGAATTTCGACCTGAAAAATGAACCTCGCGGTCGTCCGAAGACTTTGGTCGACAATGACGAATTAAAGGCGATTGTGGAA
Source organism: Antheraea pernyi (assembly GCA_015888305.1). NCBI lineage: Eukaryota > Metazoa > Arthropoda > Insecta > Lepidoptera > Saturniidae > Antheraea > Antheraea pernyi. The sequence continues at coordinate 827,457 of MU158735.1, read as the reverse complement.
GCTGATGATACACAATCTACGGCTGAATTAGCAGCAGCTTTCGACGTTAGCGTCAAAACAATATTGGTCCATTTGCGTCAAATTGGCAAGGTAAAAAAGCTTGACAAATGGGTGCCCCACGAACTCAATGATCGCCAGCGCGAAGTACGCGTCGAGACGTGCCTTGCACTGCTCAACAGACACACAAATGAAGGAACTTTGAACCGCATTGTTACCTGCGATGAAAAATGGATTCTGTTTGATAACCGCAAGCGCTCAGCAAGTTGGTTGGATCCTGGTTCAGCACCTAAACAATGCCCTAAACGAAAACTTACCCCTAGAAAAGTGATGGTCACTGTTTGGTGGTCTAGCGCCGGTGTGATTCATCACAGCTTCTTACCAAACGGGGTGAGCATTACTGCAGATGTGTACTGTGAAGAACTGAACACAATGATGGAGAAGCTGGCACATCTCCAACCAGCATTAGTCAATCGCTCGTCTCCGCTGCTCCTGCACGACAACGCGCGACCTCATACTGCACAGTAGACGGTCTCCAAGTTGCAAGAACTGGGGTTGGAAATTCTCCGTCATCCTCCCTACTCACCAGACCTTGGGCCTACAGACTACTACTTTTTCCAGAATTTGGATAACTCTTTGGGAGGAAAAAAATACAATACCCGAGAGGCAGTACAAAATGCCTTTGAAGAATTTGTTGCCAGCTGATTTCTTTAAGAAGGGCATCAATAAACTGCCACTGCGTTGGCAAAGATGCATTGATTGCATGGGTGATTACTTCGATGAACACAAATAAAAAATACATGAAAAAATTTCGTTTAATTTTTTTCATACAAAACGGCAATTTCATAGGTAAAGACCTAATATAATGGATCTCGTTAATTTGTGCGCTTTTATAAATAGTACAGCTTCAAGGATGGCGACAGCTTCCCCAGTAAACACTGTGATACCAGGAGGACATCTATAGCTTAATATAATTCTGTGCTTTGGCACCCAGACCGTTGCACGAACATGTCCAAAACTGACTAGCTTAGAGGCATCAGTAAAAATTGGAACCCATCCCTCCCATTCCTTAGCTAGTTTTTCTTGAAATTTACTGTTGGCTTCGACAGTCTCCTTATTAATGTCAAAATGCATTATAATGGTTAGTTGGAAGGTCAATGCATAGTAATTAGTATCAGATAAGGGGTTAATCTCGAATTTAAAAATTGGAAATGTTTACTTGCTGATTTTGTAAAATGATTGAAGTATACAAGGAAGGTCTTGTAGCGAGTTTTGTCCAAGGGATTCAACTTCTTGCAAAAGGGTCTGAAGTTTGGGGATTAAAGAATGGCTTGTGTTTTGGAAAAGTTTGTTAAGGAATCTATCTGACAGGTATTGTCGCCGAAGATACAGAGGCGGTTCTACACATTCCACTTGTAGCGCATTAATTGGAGACGATTTCATAGCACCCAAGATTATTCTCAGGCATCTAGACTGAATGGCATTTAGCTTTGTTAAAGCAACTTTAGTGCTAGGGTCAAGTAAAAATGCTCCATAATCCAAATGACTTCGAACAATGGCATTATAAATAAGCTTTTGTGTCGTTTTGACATTTTAAAGGACAGCTGTCAAATTGAAGTTATGACTGAATTAGACATGTTCTGATCAATGATACTAAAAAGGTCTATAATATGTTACCTACATTATATTTTGACAAAACAAATGGCGCACATACGTAGATTAATATTGTAACGCCACACTGTCTTAGATAAAATGAGGTAATGAGATAGCATATTCTCAATATCGGTGGTGAATAAGAAATAATTATATGTTTCTTGGATACGTGCGGATTGACGGGGCTAGAAGGTGCTGTCGAAGCGCTTATGACGTATCTACAGGTTTTCAGTATGCCTACTAGCCATAAGATTGACAAAATTATTGTTGTTTTTTATTCCTATTTCGCGAAATAAATATTAGTTGTTTTAAATGTACAATTTAAAGTGAAACTTCTAATTTGACTTCCAACAAGGTTGCATTAAACGTTTAACGCTACCATGGAGGGGGTATGAAAGGACTGTTGCGTTAAACGTTCAACGCTCCTGGGGAGGGGGAATAGAAAGAGACAGAGTGAGAAAAATAATCAAACATTTCGTATCTTACAATAAATAGTAAATGTTATAGATTTGGATATTTCTCCACTCGAAAATGATAATTAAAAGATGCGATGAATTGTAAGCAATGTTAATAAAGTTTGTCTTAAAAAAACAATATGATTTCACTAAAAATCAATTTCTACCCCTTCCTGTTTTCATTTCCACATTACCAAGTTTCACTTCTTCCGCGTAGTAGTCCGGTGAAGCTGTAAAGACCCTGTCGGGTCAATAGCGTTGTCAGTTCGAATTTTTTTAACATCGATGTTTTTGATGAGCATTTTCGCATACCTAGAGGAAGTTAGTCCTTAAAATAAGGATAAATAAATAGTAATTTTAGATTCCTATAGTAAGATGTTTCGTTTTGCATTAACCACTTGACTATATTACGCGCAAGCTCGAACTTACGGCAATGTTTAGAGCGGACAAAAATATTGACGAGGACTGTACCAATAATTATGCTATAAAAATAGTGGTAGGTAGTACTGTAGGTGGTAGAGTCAAGCTGAAGCTATTACTGATTTCAGCATGAATGGGTCGGCATGCCCGGGGTAGTACCACTCTCTCGCAGAAAATCGACGTGAAGTAAGGAGCCCATCTCCTCTTCCTCCCTCCCCCTAACACAGGCTGGCAAAGCACTTGCGACTTCCGTGGTGTTGCTAGTGTTTATGGACGGCGGTGATCACTTACCATCAGGTGACCAGTCTGTTCGTTTGCCTCCTATAATAAAAAAAATGAGATCTAGAACAACAGTTACTTGCTATCTATTAAATAAAAACTTAACTGAATATGGGAGACTATTGTGTAACACGGTATTCCAAGTGAGAGGGGGGTGATTTATGATAATAATGAGTGAATTGTTTTTTAAATAATGTACGTTAAAAAATGTATGATTTGAACTACCGAAATAATAATATAATTTAAATTGTGGTTTTAATAATTTTTCTGAAATTTGTGTATCTTTATGAATGTAACCACTTGAAAGTGAGTTTTTTAATAGTGTGTCTGTTGTATTGATTAATCTGTAGTATATTATTTGCTTTATTATAGAGCAAGCCTCCCAGGTAGCCTTCAAAACGACAAGCAAAGCAAGTGTTTAGGTAGTTTTATTATGTCTTGTGTCGTCATCACAAAATACTTTGTATTAATTTTTGGCGTTCCGCCTTTCTTAATTAATAAACTTGTTTGCAACAAATCTTAGGATATAAGACCAGCAACATTGCCGGTAAGGAACCTAAAAGACTCGTATCTAGGGCCTCAAATGTAATTCCAAGCGCTATCCGGCGAACTGTCACTTCACCCGGGACGCTATATTGAATGTTGTATATTAGTTGTATCCACAGAGTATTTTATATAATAGGAAACATATATCCCTTTTGTATTAAAAAGGCACTCAATAGAGCTGCACCTGCAACACTGTATTTCACTTCACCGGTAACAAACGACGTCACGACGTCGAGATCACAAATCGTCAAAAATTATTCCTTTGATAATAGAAATAATAAATGCCAGTAATTATTTTTATTCAGTGTATATTGTTGAGATTATGGGTAACTTAAGAATTTTTGTGCAAATCAGGGCTGTTGTATGGGTCATTGAAACGGCAGTAGACACGCCTCTGTACTGAATCAGCATCGCTTCAAAGTTTTCAATGCTAGTCGGGTACTTGGTAGAATAAAAAAAAAATGAGTGCGTGTAACCGTCTCACGCGATTGTAGTAAAACTTCTTTGGCGTTATAAGAGACGGCGATTAAGTTAAAAATAAATACGTCATATGAGAATTTTAAAAAGGCATTTATTGATGTTGTAACATTATTAATATATACATTTATTATCGTCAACCACTATACATTTTCAATAATTTAATAACTATCATACTTCAAATATGATATGATTCGTTTATGATGAACTAAAATGAGAAACATAAATTATATTTCCAAATTTCTTGAGAAAACTACATGTGTTATTTAAGTTCCGAATTACTTACATTATATATGAACGTGTATACATAATATGTGAACGATGGTGATTGTCTGGAATTGATTCATCTCTGTGCATCTATTAAAAACGTTTGTGACATGTACCTAATATATTCTAAATATTATATATGTTTATTAAAAAGATAAACCGGATGGAGTTTCTTGCCGGTTTTTCTCGATAACTGTGTTGTTTTCCGAACCGGCGATAGTTTTGACGTTCATAAGTGCCTTCTTAGGGCCTAAATTGAATAAAGTGCTTTTGATTTTGATTCAAACCAGATGGCAGCACGGTCTCGCGACCATTTATACAATTTTATTATTTTCAAAAAAATTTGTTTAATTTATTTAGAAACTATTTATTGACAAAGTCAATAATATTTAAAACCGGAGGGTACAGAAACGTGACGCCGTATTGCCCTAACAGACTTCCGTTGCATTATCGGCCAGTTACATTCTAATCGCGCCTAAATAAGTTTTACTTCAAAAAGTCATGTAAATTTTAATTAAGGCATTTTAATTCATATTAATTAGGTATGTCACTATAGTTAAACCAAATAAAAAAACTCAAGACGGTGTCTTGCATTAATCATATTTATTTATAATATAAGAACAATGCACATATGGAATCCCAGCCGTACAACTTTACAACAAAATTATAATAACAATAACGAATACATTGAAAATAAATCCATTTCATTAAAAAAACAACAGTATCGCTACCTTCACTCCGCGTCCAACATTTTGACAGCTCTGAAAATAAAGATGCGCGGAAGTCAAATTTTTGTGTAAATACGTATTATATATAACTTAGAAATAACTTAATGATAAATAAATAAAAATTTTAGCTCCCTTTAATATTTTAAGTTTGTTTTGTTTTAATGTCTTCACCATATAAGTATATCTACAGCGGCCAGAAGTCCTGATTTCAAAATATAAATCAGTATCTAATTAACTTTGTTTCGAGCAAAATAGATTATATTTACAAAACATCTTTTGTCGATTTGTAATATTTATTAATCAGTTTTCTTTGCTAATTTGACATTGGCAAAATTGTCTCCACAAGTCATTTAATCTAAAAAAAAACTGTCTACCACAGATATAAGTCTATTTATGTGACACTGACAGAATTGTATACGTTAGAAGTGGCGATCAATTAATTATTTTTTTAGACATAGAAAAATAGATTATTCTAAATGATAATAAACTTCCATCCATCTCTGACGCTATAAAATCGTGATTCGATCATTCTCTATCTAGATAAAAATAAAACCATACAATAATTTATAATAGTTTTGATAAAAGCTCATCAAAAAAAAAAACAATTAATCGGTTTTTCCCAAACAAATAAAAGTGTGTGTGTACTTATGTACACGCGTTAGAAGTTATACTTCTTTGGCGTAACAAGATAAAAATCTTTTAAATTTTTTTATCTTTCGCCTTATTCTACGTTTGTAGAAAAAACGACACTAACAATAGAAAAAAGGTATTTAATACATTGAAAGTTTTAATACAAAGAAACAAAACGTTGACTATAGCCAACTTCAGGGTGTCGGTTTTTCGTGACGGTGTGCGCGCGCATCGTAAAAATTTACTCTCATTTTTCCAAAACGCGCCAAAAGAAGTATAACTTCAAAAAAACTTGTAAAAAATTTAAGAGATCGAGTTTTGAATAATCGAATCACTAGATCTCGATTTTTTTTCACGAATCGATTCCACAGACCGCGATTCGATCGATTTTTTTGCGAATAATCTCCATACGTAGTTACCATAAATATTAAAAGACATAAATAAATTAATATTTATTTCCTTTTATAACGTGGATACGGGTAAAATTACCCGAACTGCTATTTATTCAAAGAAAGCCCACATTTATCGGTGTATAATTATGACCAATCATGTTATGCCGTTCCTTCTTGTGTATGTCTAGATTGTTCTGTGAACGGAACTCCTTCCCGCACCAGCATCTGAACGCCCTCTCGAATTTCTCTTGGTACATCTTCACCACATGCACTATTTTCATATGATTCTCAACGTACACAAAACACCCAAATTTCTTCCCGCACAATCCACACTTATATTTCTTCTCGCTGTGAACGGTCTCTTGGTGTTTATACCAACTCCTGTATTTATAGTGCTTGTTGCATAATTTACAGTGATATAATAATTTAGTCTTATGTTCTCCTCGCTTATTGTAGGAGCGTTTTTCTTTTTCTAATTTCTTACTATTATTTTTAATTTTATTTTGATATTCTTTAATCACATCCGGAGTGTTTATCCCTAATTTCAAATGTTCAATATTGTGCTTCAATAGATTGAAACTGGAAATACAGTAATTAATATATAAAATTAAAGGTTATAAATTTGACAGAGGGCAAAAAATGAGACAGATAAAATCTTTGTCAACTTTGATTAGTTTCAATTCACCCATAGATTATAATTAAAACATTGACCACTGTTATCTATGGATATTTTTTTTTTATGTCACGTGAGGCAAACGAACAGGTTGGTCACCTGATGTTAAGTGATCAACATCGTCCATAGACACTCACAACACCAGGGGAGTCCAAGTGCGTTGCCAGCCTGTGTTTCGGGGGAAGGGGAGGTGGGCCTCCGGCATGCTCACTGGCCAAACGAAACGCAACGATGCAAGCAGTGTTACTTCACGTCGGTTTTCTATGAGAGTGTGGTAGTACCCCGGGTGAGGCGACCCATTCATGCCGAAACCAGTAATAGCTCCAACGTGGTTCTACCACTTATAATAAATAAATTAGACAGATGTGAAAAATGTGACACGTAAAACAGATAGGGTGGTAGGGTAATACAGCCTGGCTGGGTCGCAACCACCATTTGTATGACGAAAAAACCCGTCATAGTGATTCGCTTCTGCGGGTCGCGTTTCGTGAACAGCCTGTGCATATCCAGCTTTTCGCAGGGCGGCATGACAGCGGCGATCGGCGATGGATAGTGTGTCACTCGGTGGTCGCCATTGTTTTTGGATTGTACTGTGCTTACCATCAGGCACAGTGCAGACATTTTGCCGTGATACAAAAAAAAAAACTTTGTCAACTTTGATTAGTATTAATTATAGATTATAAGTAAAACACTGCCCATTGTTATCTATGAACATAATTAGAAATTTAAATTTTATTTTCAATTATTTAACTACGGGTTCAATATGAGTAACAACATTTTGGTAGTATTAAAAGAACAAGACGGATCAAATATTAATAATGGAAGCGATTAAGTTAATTAACAATACAAATTTGAACATATTTTCGAAATATCTAAAGAGGCTGAAAGGTCACTGACCACCCAACAAGACGTTCAGTAAAGAGTAGATGGCCAATAATAATCAAGTATGCCTAGGATTGGTTATCTAATAAGCCAATAGTGATTTAGTATGGGTCAATATAGTAGATATTCAACAGGTCAGTAGCATGAATCCCCTTTTCAATAATAGCATGGTGTTCATGACATATATATGATACGACCCTGACATATATAAAAAACTTAAGGATTTAAAGAAAGCCACATACTGTTATGTGAAAGACATCAAATAAACTTTCCTTTTGAGAGCGTCCGCTGCGTCTAAGCTCAAAATAACTATTCCACGCGTACGTAGTCGCGGGCAGAAGCTATTAACTAGTTATATTATCTATAATAATATTATAAAGAGGGTAAAGTTTGTGATGTTGTAGGGGGTAATATCTGGGGAGTTGGAGAAAAATGGTCGAACGAAAGAGTTTCTTACGAACGCTGCCTTAACTTTGAGAGATATATGATTGAGTTCTAGAGAAAAGTTGTACCTTGATAATGCCTATTACCGCCCAACGAAGTGGGCACGGGTCGGCTGGTTACTTATAAGAAAAAAAAGAGTTATACAATGACATAAGTTACAAAACTCACCTGTTTTTAAATTTTCTATCACAGAACTTGCATGAGACTTCTTTATTGGTTACCAGGACATCATAATGTATGCTAGTATTTCCTTGATGGTTATTAAGTCCTTCAGTTTTTCTTTTACCCTGGTACTTTCTGTCCCCTTTCTTTACTTTTACACTGAGGAATAATTCCTCATATTCATTATACTCGCATGGGATTTCCTGTTTCACCACTACAGGTTCTACTATTTTATTTTCCTGGGCAAAAATAGTTATGGTGTTACTTTTTTTTGGTTATATATTTCTCAAACAGTTTTCGCCCAGACAACGTCTGCCGTGCCCGTTACTTTAAAATGAAATAGCTCAATAGTGAGTCTACCCGTAAAAGTCCCATGAAAATCAGTCCAACCGATTTGGAGATAGCACTGCGGACGAAAACTTGGAAAACAAAATAAAATAGTCTAAGTTACTTCTTGTAAAGTCCTGTGAAAGTCAGTTCAAGCATTTCGGATATTCCTCTGTGGCCGAAGATGAATAAAAAACCTAAATTACTACTTATGATGTCAGCTATTTTTACCAGTGAAAGTCCCGTTAAAATAAGTCTAACCATTCTGGAGATAGCAGCGCGTAACAAGTTGCGGGTAACAAAATAAAATGGTCTTAGTAGCTCCTTATAAGGTCAGCCATTTGCTAGTGAAAGTCCCGTGAAAATCAGTCGATGCAGTTCGTGTATTCCACTGCGCAGGAAGGCACGGAGAACAGCTATTCCAAAAATAAAACCTAAATTACTTTTTATGTTGTCACCTATCTACCAGTGATAATCCCGTGAAAACCGGTTCAAACGTTTTGGATATAGCACTGCGGACGATGCCACGGACAAATAAAATAACATGCTATAATTTTAGCTAACTGTCAGTAAAGTTCTCGTTAAAACAGGTCCAGCAATATCGGAGATTTCCCAGAACAAACAAACAGACCGACCAATGCCGACTACAATTTTAGGCATTTTTTGTTTTTGTTTTTCGTAGTCATATCCATTCACCAAAAAGTTATTATTTTAGTATTACATACAAACACTTTAATTTTATAGTACGTAATAGATTACAAATAAAAAATTGGAAACACAACTAACGTAGAATAAACTTTTTCAATAGGAACACAAAATAAACTTTGAAAATGTTTGCGATAGAAAGTTATCACATTCTCATGGCAATGTATATAATACTAACACGCTGCGATAGCTCTCAAAAGAAAAAATAAGACTATTTTCTTACATTCTTCATTAGTACTCCACTCCTAGTGGTCATAGGGTGCTGATATATAGTCTATAGCCTTTCTCAATGAGCTATCTAACACCGACAGAATTCTTCAAATCAGACCAGTAGTTCCTAAGATTAGCGTGTTCTATTTTGCTACTTAATACATATGTTACTTGGAATGCTACAATCATCACTTGATACTGGCTAAACTGTAAGGACCACAGATGCCTAATTAAAAAAAAGAAACATGTTGTGCCGACCTTACTTAGATGGGATAAGAGTAAGGTTAATGGTTGTAGAGCCACACTGGAACTATTACTGGTGTCAGCATGAATGGGTCGGCTCGATGTCTGTGAAGTTGGCATACAAAGATATCGGAATCGTGAAACAAAAATGAGTTCTGATATTCGAATCAATAGTTCTGGAGTTCCTGAAATTTAGGAAAATAGTTCTGCATATAAAGACCCCATAAGGGCATAAGACATATGGGGGTGCCAACTTCACGCAGCATACAAAGGTCGTGACAGAGGAGTTCTGAAGGGAGTTCTGGGCTTCTTTTCAATAGTTCTGGAGTTCTTTGCAGTATTAGCAATGCAAAGAACTCCAGAACTATTGTAAAGGAGCCCAGAACTCCTTAGAACTATTCATAAATCGAGAGTTTTTTTTTTTCATACTTATAGGGTGTAATTTTTAATTGGCTGCCATGGCCTCAATTATACAGAACTATTGCTCATATTGCAAAGAACTCCAGAACTATTGTAAAGGAGCCCAGAACTCCTTAGAACTATTCATAAATCGAGAGTTTTTTTTTTTCATACTTATAGGGTGTAATTTTTAATTGGCTGCCATGGCCTCAATTATACAGAACTATTGCTCATATTGCAAAGAACTCCAGAACTATTGTAAAGGAGCCCAGAACTCCTTAGAACTATTCAAAAATCGAGATTTGATTTTTTGCATACTTACAAGTACTTGGTGTGATTTTCAATGGGCTGCCATGGCCTCAGTTATACAGAACTATTGCTCATATTGCAAAGAACTCCAGAACTATTGTAAAGGAGCCCAGAACTCCTTAGAACTATTCATAAATCGAGAGTTTTTTTTTTTCATACTTATAGGGTGTAATTTTCAATGGGCTGCCATGGCCTCAGTTATACAGAACTATTGCTCATATTGCAAAGAACTCCAGAACTATTGTAAAGGAGCCCAGAACTCCTTAGAACTATTCAAAAATCGAGAGTTGTTTTTTTTTCATACTTATAGGGTGTAATTTTCAATGGGCTGCCATGGCCTCAATTATACAGAACTATTTCTCATATTGCAAAGAACTCCAGAACTATTGTAAAGGAGCCCAGAACTCCTTAGAACTATTCAAAAATCGAGAGTTGTTTTTTTTCATACTTATAGGGTGTAATTTTTAATAAAAATCAACTCTCGATTTTTGAATAGTTCTAAGGAGTTCTGGGCTCCTTTACAATAGTTCTGGAGTTCTTTGCAATATGAGCAATAGTTCTGTATAATTGAGGCCATGGCAGCCCATTGAAAATTACACCCTATAAGTATGAAAAAAATCAACTCTCGATTTTTGAATAGTTCTAAGGAGTTCTGGGCTCCTTTACAATAGTTCTGGAGTTCTTTGCAATATGAGCAATAGTTCTGTATAATTGAGGCCATGGCAGCCCATTGAAAATTACACCCTATAAGTATGAAAAAAATCAACTCTCGATTTTTGAATAGTTCTAAGGAGTTCTGGGCTCCTTTACAATAGTTCTGGAGTTCTTTGCAATATGAGCAATAGTTCTGTATAATTGAGGCCATGGCAGCCCATTGAAAATTACACCCTATAAGTATGATAAAAATCAACTCTCGATTTTTGAATAGTTCTAAGGAGTTCTGGGCTCCTTTACAATAGTTCTGGAGTTCTTTGCAATATGAGCAATAGTTCTGTATAATTGAGGCCATGACAGCCCATTGAAAATTACACCCTATAAGTATGAAAAAAAAACAACTCTCGAATATTGAATAGTTCTAAGGAGTTCTGGGCTCCTTTACAATAGTTCTGGAGTTCTTTGCAATATGAGCAATAGTTCTGTATAACTGAGGCCATGGCAGCCCATTGAAAATTACACCCTATAAGTATGAAAAAAATCAACTCTCGATTTTTGAATAGTTCTAAGGAGTTCTGGGCTCCTTTACAATAGTTCTGGAGTTCTTTGCAATATGAGCAATAGTTCTGTATAACTGAGGCCATGGCAGCCCATTGAAAATTACACCCTATAAGTATGAAAAAAAAAAACTCTCGATTTATGAATAGTTCTAAGGAGTTCTGGGCTCCTTTACAATAGTTCTGGAGTTCTTTGCAATATGAGCAATAGTTCTGTATAACTGAGGCCATGGCAGCCCATTGAAAATTACACCCTATAAGTATGAAAAAAAAAAACTCTCGATTTATGAATAGTTCTAAGGAGTTCTGGGCTCCTTTACAATAGTTCTGGAGTTCTTTGCAATATGAGCAATAGTTCTGTATAACTGAGGCCATGGCAGCCCATTGAAAATTACACCCTATAAGTATGAAAAAAAAAAACTCTCGATTTATGAATAGTTCTAAGGAGTTCTGGGCTCCTTTACAATAGTTCTGGAGTTCTTTGCAATATGAGCAATAGTTCTGTATAACTGAGGCCATGGCAGCCCATTGAAAATTACACCCTATAAGTATGAAAAAAAAAAACTCTCGATTTATGAATAGTTCTAAGGAGTTCTGGGCTCCTTTACAATAGTTCTGGAGTTCTTTGCAATATGAGCAATAGTTCTGTATAACTGAGGCCATGGCAGCCCATTGAAAATTACACCCTATAAGTATGAAAAAAAAAAACTCTCGATTTATGAATAGTTCTAAGGAGTTCTGGGCTCCTTTACAATAGTTCTGGAGTTCTTTGCAATATGAGCAATAGTTCTGTATAACTGAGGCCATGGCAGCCCATTGAAAATTACACCCTATAAGTATGAAAAAAAAAAACTCTCGATTTATGAATAGTTCTAAGGAGTTCTGGGCTCCTTTACAATAGTTCTGGAGTTCTTTGCAATATGAACAATAGTTCTGTATAATTG